>JAVJIF010018806.1:0-129123 GCA_038442645.1 Agave tequilana | reverse complement strand
TTACATGTATGATAGATTTTGGGCCTGTTTGATTGTCGTAACTGGCTGTAATTCGTAGCTCGTAATTGGTAAAGTCTTTTATAGTTGTAAATGAGTTACATGCATGTAAGCTTTATGGTGTTTGGTTGGTAATAAAGTTATAAGTGAAAAAGTGTATTGTGTTTTACGGTGTCTGGTTGTCGTAATATCTAAGTCGTAAGTGAAAAAGTTGACCATAAAATTAACTATTTGGTGATTTAAAAAGTTTTAATATTGCAAATAAATATTAAAAATGCTAAATATTAAAAAAAATTAATATTAACAAAAAAATAATACAAAATTTGCATGACCACAAATTAACTATAACTGGACTGTAAGTGAATGATAATTAGGTTGCAAGTGAGTGATAATTAGGTTGTGTTAAGTCTTTTACGAATTACGGTCCAAACAAACGTCATAGTTGTAATTGGAGTATAAGTCATTAACGAATTACAGACTTTTACGCAAAACAAACGGCCCCTTTCAAGAGTTTTCAAGTAAAACTCATCAAATTAAGATCACAACTTTCATTTTATATACTACAACAACTAAACCATTTGTCTCAAGTATTGGGATAGACTATAAACCAAAAGAGAATTACACCAGATCGAGCAAATGGATCAACTTTCTCCACTGATTCCTATCAAGCAATATGCCTTCACTAAAACCTTTAGCCTCTATATCTTATTATATTACCTCTATTCATATTTTCTTCGACCTCCCCCAAATAATATGCCTTCACTACAACTTTCATTTTATATATGTACTTTCTTAATCAGCCACCGTTGTTATTTACCGCGGACGAAGCCAGGTGAATACCCAAACAATTCAAATCTCCAGACGCAAAAATCAAAAATTCGAAAACACCGCCAATTATAACGATGGTGAGAAATACGATGCATTTGAGAGCCCAATAATCAACAGAAGCCGTGAACAAACTAAGAAAAAGGGAACAAGAACAAACCATTAATCAACGCATCACAGAAGACATAGAACCCAAAATCATTTAATCCACCATTTTTTCATTAGATCGTACCACCTAATTACAACCCAAAAAGAGGGCCAGCAAAAGTAACAGAAAACAAAAAAAGGTCTGGACTGAAAACTTCAAAATTCCTGAGACGCAGACCCAACCTCCCCAGCCTTCCCCTTCCCCTGCTTCTTGGGCAGCAGCACCTGATGGATGTTGGGCAACACCCCGCCATTAGAGATGGTGATCCCGGCGAGCAGCTTGCCGAGCTCCTCGTCGTTCCGCACCGCCAGCTGGATGTGCCTCGGGATGATCCTGTTCTTCTTGTTGTCCCTCGCCGCGTTCCCAGCCAATTCCAAAACCTAACACCAACAACAACAACAACAACAACAAAGTCAGCATCAAAATCGAATTTTGATCGAGACCCAGATAAAGAAACGCCCAAAATCTCAAGCCCTGATGAGATGTAGAATATTTGCTAACCTCGGCAGCGAGGTACTCGAGGACGGCGGAGAGGTAGACGGGGGCGCCGGAGCCCACGCGCTGGGCGTAGCGGCCGGCCTTGAGGAAACGAGCGATGCGGCCCACGGGGAACTGGAGGCCCGCCTTCAGGGACCGGGACACTGCCTTCGACCGAGCCTTTGCGGCGGCGCCTCGCCCGCCCTTGGCCGACGCTGTGGTGGTGGAGCTCTAGCTTTGAAGTGAAATCAGAGTTCAGAAAGAGAGGGAACAATAGGCTTCTGATGTTTGAGTGGGGAGAAATGACAGAAGAGATTTTATACAGCGGAAGCGAGATGAGGAGTTGCCGCGGATCGCCAGCGTGGCATTTATTGGACGGTTGAGATTGGATGTTGGGTTCTGGATTTGGACGGCTGTTGATCGCCGTATGGTAGTGACGAGGATCAAAGCAGTTTCTCTCTCTCCCCCTCCTTTTCAGTTTTATTGCATGAAACTACGGCGCAACTTTATTCGTATTGCGTGCGAACCACATCACATTGAAATTTTGTTGCAAAATCGATCATTTTCATCGTCTTTCTGCAAAATAGAAAGGGTTGTATTTTGATACAACCACAAGAGTACAAGGTAGATCAATTTTTTTGTGTCTGATGGTGAAACTTAATATTAATTCTAGTCGAACTTTAGAATGTTAATAATTTTACTCAAAATATGATGATTGGTGTTGAGACTGTTTTAAGAATATTATACTTGCATCGATTAAAGGAATACCGTATCTTTTAGTATTTACATTGTTTTGTGTCAATTTTATGATTTATGGAGAATCTTTCGATATTGTAATGTTTTTTCCCGGATGTTTTTTCCGGTGTTTATAAAGTGGAGGTAGAATCTTTTAAAAGTTTTGAGTACCGGGTTCTTTGATAAAGACTTTTTTCTTCTTTCTCTTTAAAGTGATAACTTGGAGGAGGAAATTTCAGTATATGTTATTCACCAATGGAGTACATCAATATAAGTGCAAGTGAGGGGAAATAAGAAAATTATATATATTTGGATATAATATATCACATGTTTATATACATGTTTAGATACAATGTATCACATGTCTCTTAATTTTCCTCTCAAACTCACGGTGGATCAAACACCGATTGGACAAAATCAATTAAACTTATGAGAGGTTTTTGAGAGCTCCTCGAACTCGACTAGGAAGGAGATTTTGATGAGCTCATCAAACTCGACTGTGAAGGAGGAGAGATCCTCGAACTCGACTGAGAAGGAGGTTTTTTTAGAGGACGACGAGGTCCAAGGCGAGTAGTGGCGACAAGATCTGAGATCCGAGAGGACGAGGTCCAAGGCACGTGATGACGACAAGATCTGAGATCCGAGAGGTACGGACGGCGAGATTCGAGAGGGCGATGGCGAAGACGGTGAGGAAAGCTCTGATGTCGCATGAGGCGAAAGTGGCCAGATGCTAAGGACATACTATGCGAGCGCGACCCATCGCAAGCTCGAGAACTTCGATCAGCAAAGCAATTTTTCAAGAGACTATAAATAATATCAAGATAATTTGAAGAGGGTAATTTCAGTATATGTTATTCACCAACGGATTACATCAATATGTGTGTGTGTGTTTTGGGGGGGGGGGGGGGGTAAGGTTACAATACACCTAGGTGTAATAAGTTAAGTCACACACACCTCTTTCTACTACAAAAAAATTTACCTGATGAGATACAAATAAATATTAATGTGAGTGGTGTCACATGGTGTTTAAAAAAATATTTTTTGTGTAGTGAAAAGAGGTGCGTGTAACTTAAGTTAATTACACTTATATGTATTGTAACTCTACTCTTGTGTGTAAACACAATGTATCACATTGTCTATATTATGGTTATCGATATATTATAAATACATTACAGTATCTTTCTTGAAGTATTATGGTTGCTTAAGTAAATGTAGAACTCTACTTCAATGGCAGGAATAATTCAAAAATCGTATGTATGTTCTCTATATCTATTTTCATCTCTATACTTTTTTTCCATCTACAGGAAACGCTGAGGTTTTGCTTTTACACAGCTGCTTTTTTCTCCGAAAAAATGAAATTATTTTACAATTAGTTTAGTTGATATCTTTCAATTTTTTTTTTATTAAACAGTATTTTGATAACGAACGCATGAAAGTAACAGTGAAAAAAGCAATGCGAACGATTAAAATTCATTGTAAAGCAGCACTCGACCATTAAAATTCAAAGGCCTTGTTTTCGAGAACCTCAACGCTGGAGTTGCGGGACCGCGCCAAGGACATTTTGTACCATTGTGTGGCGCTTAGTTCCGCACATTTTATATCTGTGACGCTTAGTTCCGCACATTTTATATCGGACATCAACATGACTATGCTATAACATTTGTACCAAATAACAGGAATATTGGGTCTGGTCGATATTGATATCTATAATAAGTGTACTGGAAGTCATCCTCGTCATGCCAACGTCAGCTTGAGGTGAGGATTTTAGAGTTGGCCGCTACGAATTCAAGAGGTGGTCCCTACTCCGTATATATGGTGTGACATTTTGATCCATGTGGCGCTTAGTGTCGTGCATGTTCCGTCGGACATTAGCATCACTATGCTATAATGGTGTGCTGGCTTAATCACTGTGTTTTAATCATGTAACAAGTTAACAGAAGTTTCACAATTTCAATAATATGAACAGATATATATATATGTAACAGTAGCACAAGAATATTCAAGTAACATGATGGGGACATGCCAGTACGCACAGTATAATATTTGATGGTGAAGCAAAACATTATTAGAGTCCATTGGGATGGGAAAGAAATAATAAACAATTCATCAAACATAGTTAAATACTTGATTTAATAGAAAAACATAATTTGAAATTTTTAGGATAATAATAATCATTTATAATTTTCAAGAATATCTGAAATGATTAAAATCAAATAATTTGAGTACAAGTCAGGCACAGGACAGGGCTTAAGCTAAAGCAAAGCTGGGACCGAAGGAGAGTTGATAGAATGGAGGAGAGTTTTTGAAGGCCAATTGAGAGAGACGAGAGGAGCTCATAGAAGAGGATCTCGGTGAGAGAATCCATGGCCGAGGGGAGATTGAAGGAGAAGCAAGGGTTTTGGCACGAGGAAGAGAGTTGTGAAGGAAATAAGTCAATTTTATAGAGATCTGAATTCGAGAGGGAGTTGTGTTCATCTAAAAGGCTTAAACTTCTATATTTTTTTTCTTAATGAAACATTGATTATTATTATAATTTAGATTAGATTCAAATATGATTTCATTATTAACACAAGCCCAACACAATCTAAAAAGTGAAACCTCACTGTTGTTTCTATGAAAGTTCCTGAATTGGGCCGCTCTAAATTTGGGCCAGGCTCTGTCCTTTCGAGCCCTAAAGGAGTCCTGATCCAAAAATATCCATTTTCCACTATGCAAAAACGGCTTAATTTCAGAAGACTATTATGAATTTTACTCGATTTAAGTATTTTAAAATTTACAATAAACTATCACTGACTATTGCCCCTCATGATAGTTTTTGCGAAAATTTTGAATTTATGAAATAGATTATTGTATTTAAAAAAAAAAAACTGGTAGCTTTTTAAATCGAGTAAAAATTTATGGCAGTTTTAAGAAATTAAGCCTTCTAAAAACACATCAAATGATAGGTTGCCCAAACCCTTGGGACTCTTAACGAGCCTCTATGAACCGCTAATTTTATGTGGGGAAAGATGGTAAAATCTTCTTAATAAAGTTTTTTAAACTCCATAGAAAATTAGTCAAAATCGATGCAACTAATGGTGTCAAATACGAGAGCGTATCAGTCATATCATGATGGATTTAGGAACCCATCCTAGTCGACTAGGCTAATGGCTTAATTGACTAGTGATACAAATAGAGAGTTGAAAATTTTGTTTCACTACAAACTAATCGATTAGGCAAAATTTTCAGTTGACTAATAGGAGTTATTAGTCGACTAGGATATTTCCTCGTCGACTAATGCGGCTGCAGCGGCCTGTTTTTAAATCTGATTCTGAGTTCATTTCTGATCTGAATTAGGTGTTTTTGGTTTTCTTTTCTTCGTGGTTTCTTGGCTATATAAAGAGGGTATTGTCCCCATATTTGTAACCTGTAATTGATTGATTCAATAAAAACTCTCTCCCCTCACCCAGAGGACGTAGGCAAATTGCCGAATCTCGTTAAAACTTGTGTTCTCTCTTTCTTTTCTTTATTTACTTATTCTTGTGATTGGTGACTACTCTCTGATGTCCCTCTTCTCTGTTGCTTGGATTCCTAACAATTGGTATCAGAGGTTTTCGGGTTCGACGAGGAGTTTTTTTTTCAGGTGGAGCAAATCGACTTGGAGGCTGTCTATAGTTTCGTTTGGAGGTAAAGATCTGATATTTCCTATTTAGATTTATTTTCACTTATCATTTTTCGCATTGTGTTGAGAAATCTATTGAGAAGATGGCCAGATAAAGTCATCCACATTGAAATCCTTGAACCCACATCCGATGAAGATCGATGTGGTAAAGTTTGATGGCACCAATAATTTTAGCATGTGGAGGTGCGAGGTGATTGATGCATTGACGACATCAAATGAAGACACTCTACAATTGAAAGAAAAGTCGGAGGAGACTTTTGAAAAAGATTAGGTCAAGATGAATAGGACGGTGTGTGGTCTTATAAGGTCTTATTTGATACAAGATATCAAGTATCATGTGCGATATGCGACGTTTGCAATGAAGATGTGGGAGATTCTCGAGAAGAAGTATATGAGAAAAGTATCAAGTCTTGACTGCTTCTAAAGAGAAGGCTTTATTGTTTCCAATTAAGAAGGGACTCTCTATTGCTGAGTAATGAACAACTATACAAAGCTTCTTACAGATTTGATTAATATGTTTATGGATATCGAAGAAGAGGATAAGGCGTTAATTCTTTTGAATTCTCTTCCTAATGAAGAGTATGAGACCTTCATCCTCACCTTGAATGATAGGAAATAATCACTTAATTATAATGATGTGTCAGCTGCTCTTGTAAATTATGAAGTGAGGAGGAAGATAAGCAATATTCTTCCAGTAGCACATCAGCAGAGGCGTTAGTGGTAAGAGGCAGGAGTTCCAATCAGAATGGTAAAGGCGTTCGCGGGAGATCAAGTCCAGATCAGAGTTCAGAAATCTGAAGAAGAACCAGTGTGCCTTTTGTAAAAAAGTTAGGGTACTGAAAGGTTGATTATCAAGGGTCAAGGATAAGAATAAGGGAAAGGAGTCAAAGACCAAAGCAAATCTTACAAGGTGATCAATACCCACGGGTTGTACTTCACAGGTAGATGAATCGAACTCAGACTCATCTGTATTTTCATTCTCAGTCACTACTCCTACCATAGGTTACTCATGTGATTCATAGTGGATGATTGATATAGAGTTACCTATCATGTGTGTTCCAACAAGGATTGATTTTTTAGTTTTGAGAAACTAGATAGATGTTACGTTGTCATGGGTGATGATCGTCCATGTCATATGGAAGGGATAGGTATTGTCTTGGTCAAGATATTTGATAGGATAGTGCGAGAATTGAAGGATGTGAGGTATGTACCTCAACTGAAAAGAATCTTATCTCTGTTAGTACCTTGGAAGCATTGGATCTTGAAGTATCTATTAGAGATGGAGTTCTCAAGATGATTAAAGGCTCGATGGTTGTTTTGAAGGGCATCTGACGCAATAACCTTTGCTACTTGAAGGGTAGTACGGTCACAGGACAAATGACAACTTCTACAAATTTAAATAATGATTGCACCCAACTCTGGCATATGAGGCTCGGACATACAGAAGAAAAGTCTTTGCAAGCTCTTATAAAGCAAGGTTTGTTGAAAGGTGCCGGTACCTGCAAATTGAAATTCTGTGAACATTGCATCATCAGAAAGAAGACCAAGGTGAACTTTGGCACTACAACTCATTGCACTAAGGGGATTCTGGATTATGTTCACACAGAAGTCTGGGGACCAACCAAGATGGCATCTATTGGAGGTAACCGTTACTTTATTCTTTTATAGATGATTACTCTAGGTGATGTTGGGTATATACCATGAGCACAAAGGGAAAATCTTGGAGTTGTTTGTGGAGTGGAGGAAGAACATGGAGAAGAATATGGGAAGAAAATCATGGTACTTCGTTCAGATAATGGAGGAGAGTATACAAGCGATCCTTTCCTACAGCTATGTCGCGATGAGGGCATAGAAAGACACTTCACAATAAGAGAAACACCGCAACAAAACGGAGCGACTGAAAGGATGAACATGACCTTACTAGAAAAGATCCGTTGTATGTTATCCAATGCCAGCGTATCGAAATCTTTTTTGGCTGAGACATTGGTGTATGCTTGCCATCTTGATAACAGGTTGCCTTCGTCTGCAATAGGAGGTAAAACTCCTCAAGAGATTTGGTCAGGAAAAGTTGCTCAGGATTATGATTTGCTACGGGTATTTAGGTGTCCGGCCAACTATCATATCAAAAAAGATAAGTTGGACCTAAAGGCGAGAAAAGGTGTGTTCGTAGGATTCAAGAAAGAAGTAAAAGGCTACAAAATTTGTGATCCAAAGGACATGAATTTATCTCGAGCAGAGACATCGCGTTTGATAAGGCTTTGATTGATGCTAAACCTGCACACAAAATACGAAATTTCAGAACTTAAGAAAGGAAATGTGCAAGTGCTCAATTCTTCCGCTATAGCAAGTGGCTATGCGGGTCGTGATCCACAAGGAGGGTTTGCGATGGAAGCGTTACAGTTCTTTATTGAAATCTTTTAAGAAAATAAAACGAAGGTTCTTCTCTATTTTTAGTTATGAAAATGAAAAAGAAAGTTATCTTAAAGTTAAAAGAAAATGGAGATGAAGAAGGTGAAAAAATCAGAAAACGATGAAAGCGACTAAGTACAATGAAGTGGAGATGATAGAGTTGGAAGATGTAGTGATTTAATTTACAGAAATGAAAAAGAAAAGAAAACAAATATTTACCTTCTTTTCACCAAAAGCTTACCTTGAGTTCTTAGCTTCAATGTTACCTTGAATTGGAGGCAGTTAGCGCATAGCCCATAAGAGTCGAGTGTTGGTCTCTTCCACATTACATCATCAAGATACGCAAGCATGAAATGATACAGAGAGACTCACAATTCCATCGTCATGAGCTATCGGTGGCACTCGCAAAGGCAAGGCTCTTTCGATGCTTTTAGACTCACTTGGAAGACAGTTGTACCAAAAGAAAGGTAAAATAGAAAAGAAGAAGAGAACTAAAAAGAATATACACGGAAATAGCATTGATTTGATTTCATAACAATCGAAGAAAAGAAATAAAACCTTACACCAATTGTCACTTTTAGCTCAAGCTTCAGTCTTGTTCTTCGATGAAAGTTGATCTCCTCAGAATTATATAAATGAAAACTAAATTACATGAAAAAGAAAAGCAAAAACCTAAACTAAGAAATGAAAAACTAGGCAAAATCCTAATCTGCCTTCACGTCCATTTTCAGTGCAGATAATGGCCTTTTATAGGCATAAACCCAACAACCAGAATCCCGGGGAGGTCGGGGGAGTTCACGCTCCCCCTAACTCCCCAAGATTGCCGCAGAAACTCGGCCCAAGCCGCGTTTCCGCGGCCAGGGTGTGGCCAGGTGGCCACACCCTATTGGTGGGTCTTCCCGGTTTATCCCTTTGACTTTATCTGGAGTTGGTTTTACAGTTTGGCTCCGAGATTTTGAAGAAATGGCCTTGGATTCTTGGCTTTAACCGATCGATCCTGAGAGGATTCTTCTCAACCGGTTTCAACCTCTTGATTTTTGCCCTGATTTTGTGTGTGCGAATTAATTCTGATTTAATTCAGAATTCTGGTGGGCTTTTGGGCTCATTTCTCTTCATCTCCTTAAGGATTGGGCCTGCAAATAAATTAAACAAATAATTAGGACAATGCAGGCTTTTATTCTAAAATAAGTATGAAATGTGACATTAAATATGCAACATTAGCAACCAATCACACCCCCATACCTATCTTTTGCTCGTCCTCGAGCAAAACAACTAAATTATACTAAGGATTATTAGACCACTTTCGCAGGTCGCGCGATTGCACTGAGCATGTGCAACAAGCCGTTAAACCTCTAGGTTCCCCCTAGAGGACGAGTTTTGTCTCGTGAGGGTTTTCAGCGGATTACACCCACAAAATCCATAAAGAAAGAGAAATAAAGAGTTAGTATTTTCAAAAAGCATTTTGAAAGAGAAAATATTTGAAATATGATTGTAAGATCTAAGCAACCTATAAGTTATAGGAAAGCCGAATTTTTCATTCCTAAACTTAGTCTCTATTCAAAAATTTGTTATCAATCAAAGTAAGGAGTCAAATTGTGCTTCTCATCTAGTCTATTACTTTACCCTAAGTTATATGCACCTTGTGACTGTGAAAATTTTGACTAAGGGTTCATTAACTCTAACTCTTGTGCCTTATATATATATATATATATATATATATATATATATATATATATATATATATATATATATATTTGTGGTATTATTCCTTAGTTTTATTAGGCTTTCTAATCTGCCCATGTAACGAGCCTTTAATCGATGACTCCCAACCAGACGGTCTTAGGGCACCAGGTGAGAAGACACCCCTAGGACTTAAGGACTCGAGCAAACAAGGCCACAAAACTAAGGATTTTATTATATGAACCTCTTTTAGGCGTGAATACTTATGCTTTATTACGCACAAATACCCAGCTTAATCAGAGGATTTTTTCTTTTCAAACTTGTCTAATCATCTTTCGCATAAATACTAAGGCTTGCTTAGGCCAAAGCACCTAGCTAATCAATAATTAGACTTGTTTGTATATCTATATATTTTTTTTATAACTTATCTAATCATCTTTTGCATAAATACTAAGGCTTGCTTAGGCCAAAGCACCTAGCTAATCAATAATTAGACTTTTTTTTTTATAAGGCATAAGAATCTTTGTTTTTGAACCCTAAGTGTGTAAGTGTATGAAGTGTGCATATTTCATCAAGGTAAAGATCAAGACCAAATTACTTTGACAAATTATCTTCCTAACTCTAAAAATCAAACAAATAATCTTATTTTGACCAAGTATAAGAAATCCTAATTTGGATTTTCCTATTCCTTAAATTAACTTAATTTCTTACAAAAATAAGTCAAAATATTATTTCTATGTTTCAAAAAGTTTTTAAAAGTAAAGAAAAGTGTTAATTTTTTTTCTTTTTTTTTTTTCTTTTTTCTTTTTTTAAGAAAAAGAAAAGTTATGTTAGACCCTCCCCCACACCTATCTCATGCATTGTCCTCAATGTATGAATTAATGCATATATGCATGAAAAAGACGAAAGGGAAGGAAAAGGTTACCTTAAGGTGGTGGTCTGATTGGTCCACGAAACGCGGCCCAATCAACTTTTCTTGGGTCTCGGAGGAACCCACCAGAAATTACTTTAATATAACCCACTAAAAGATGTATCCATAAAGGATCTTTATTAAATATTTAACCCCATCTAATTTTCATATTCTATAATTGATTTCGGAGTCAAATTTGTCAACCACCTCGTCCAAGAATGGAGTATGAAATGATAGAACAGTTGACTTGGACTCAGGAAGGACAGGAACTAATACCGACTCAGGGAGGTGACTTAAGTCAAGTAAAGGTTCAGGAGTCGAAATAGGTTCAGAAATTGGGTCCAAGTTAAGAAGTTGAAACTCCAGTCCACATGTATTGTCCAACAATGGAATGTGACCTAATATGGGTGATTCTAATTCAGGAATGATAGGTGGAGGAATCAAAACTGACTCTAAAATATTACTCAAGTTTGGTAACAAAACGGGAGTCAAGATTGATTCAGAAAGTTGAACTGGATCACAGATTTAGAATCTAGGTCACATATCTCATTGAGTTCAATATCAAAAAATGGAGAACTTGCCAATTTGTCAATAGGATCTTCAAAAGTGTATAATTGTTAAGTTCAATATGATCCTCAAAGATGGGTGATTCAATTTCATTATGAATTGGGACAGGATCCAATGTCGGCTCCAGGAAAAGATTGAAGTCAGGTAAAGATACCGGAGTCATTATTGAATCAGGAAGAAGAATTGAATCACTAAGTTGGGATTCAGGATCATACTCATTTTCAAGTTCTATTTCAGGAAAAGGAAAACTAGCCAAACTATCAATATCATTTGGAGTTTGGGTAAGTTCAAATGGTTGTACTGAAATGGAATCTTGATTTCCAAAACAACATGACTCTTCGGCTTTAACAGAATGGTAAGTGACATCAGGATGGTGGGAACGTAGAGATTCGACCATCATATCTATGTCACTATTACGAGCGTTTTGAGCCTGAGTCATGGCTTCAAGCATCTTTTCATAGTTGATAGGTTCATTATTTTGACGAAAAGATGAAGAATTGTCTTGGAAGTGGTAGTGAAATTGTGAGTCCATCAGATTTTGGGATTTGTGTTTGGACTCACGCATACTCATTTCCATAATTGATGGTTTCCTATTTTGGACGGGTGGAACTGAGTATGAATCTTGAACATAATGTGGATTGGGTGGAGAAGGAGAGCAAGGTGGTTGGAAATTATGCTCGGGGGAGGTGAATCCCCACTGACTCGGTGAAGAGTTGAAATCATTATGGAAATTATAGTTATTAGATAGGGGGTATGGGTCATATTGATTCGGGTAAGACCAATCCGGCACACTAGGTTGGTCAAAGTTATGATATGCCGGGTTGGTAATATCCGAAAATGAAGTCGGTGTGTAATATGAATTATTATTGTAGTTGAAAAAATTATTATTATAGTCCATATCACACAATAGAATACAAACAAACAAAGAAAACAAACAAATAAACAAACAAAAGAAAAAATTCTAGCCTAAGTTAGGGTAGACTTAGGACCTAGACGACTCCTAACTGGTTAGACTGTCCACGGGAGGTCTAATGTAGACTTTAACCACAAGCTAATCAGCCAGGTCAGGGCAAGGTTGGTGGGAAGTTTTTCGTCAAAGACGTTCCTTAATTAAATAACCACCAACCTTCGGGCTTTCGGCCCTCAATCCCTTTCCTAAACACTGATTTTGCAGGAGTTAGATTCCAACATTTTTCCCCCTTAGGATAATCTCCTAATTGAGTCCGAGATGTCCCTAGGGCCAACGTCTACTCAATTTTAGTTAGGCTGGGTTAGCGAGTGCTTGGAATGTGATTTTTGGGCTAAGGAAGGGTGATCAAATCCCCACCTTATCTTGTTAATGGGTTAGTGCCCTTAAGATCAATTTGTGCAAGTGTACAAGATATGTAAGAGTCACTCAAAGCGATATAAATCAACCAAGAAGTTAGTCCTATGTTACATGCAATGCAGACGTACCTTGCTCCAGCACTCTTCAATAGTAAAAAAATAAAGGAATTAAAAAGACACGTGCCTAAAATGCAAATGTCTAATCAAATTTTTTATCTTTTCAACAAATATTTTACTGTTGATTATTAGCAGGCTTATGTTATGGCATATAAGAAAAATTAAAGTTGCAGCAAACTAGAATTTTTTTACACTAAGCAGCCCTGCAAAAAGCTGTTAGTAGTCAACTCTTCCTTGCCGCGGATCCGCGGCTTTTGCCTTGGAAACGCGGCAATTCAGAGGGCAATGGGTCTCTGCTTTCTAGAGCAGAGGCCCAATACCACTTGTATGTCACTGCAAACTTATTTTCCTGCTTTGCTTGCCCTGTAACCTGCAACAGAGAAGAAAATTCGTTTAGTTCTAAAAAAAATTTCAATAAAAATTCAGATTTCAATAAAAACCGTTTTACCCTCCCCGGCAACGGCGCCAAAATTTGATTGATGCTAAACCTGCACACAAAATATGAAATTTCAGAACTTAAGAAAGGAAATGTGCAAGTGCTCAATTCTTCCGCTATAGCAAGTGGCTATGCGGGTCGTGATCCACAAGGAGGGTTTGCGATGGAAGCGTTACAGTTCTTTATTGAAATCTTTTAAGAAAATAAAACGAAGGTTCTTCTCTATTTTTAGTTATGAAAATAAAAAAGAAAGTTATCTTAAAGTAAAAGAAAATGGAAGATGAAGAAGGTAGAAAATCAGAAAACGATGAAAAGCGACTAAGTACAATGAAGTGGAGATGATAGAGTTGGAAGATGTAGTGATTTAATTTACAGAAATGAAAAAGAAAAGAAAACAAATATTTACCTTCTTTTCACCAAAAGCTTACCTTGAGTTCTTAGCTTCAATGTTACCTTGAATTGGAGGCAGTTAGCGCATAGCCCATAAGAGTCGAGTGTTGGTCTCTTCCACATTACATCATCAAGATACGCAAGCATGAAATGATACAGAGAGACTCACAATTCCATCGTCATGAGCTATCGGTGGCACTCGCAAAGGCAAGGCTCTTTCGATGCTTTTAGACTCACTTGGAAGACAGTTGTACCAAAAGAAAGGTAAAACAGAAAAGAAGAAGAGAACTAAAAAGAACATACAAGGAAATAGCATTGATTTGATTTCATAACAATCGAAGAAAAGAAATAAAACCTTACACCAATTGTCACTTTTAGCTCAAGCTTTAGTCTTGTTCTTCGATGAAAGTTGATCTCCTTAGAATTACATAAATGAAAACTAAATTACATGAAAAAGAAAAGTAAAAACCTAAACTAAGAAATGAAAAACTAGGCAAAATCCTAATCTGCCTTCACGTCCATTTTCAGTGCAGATAATGGCCTTTTATAGGCATAAACCCAACAACCAGAATTCGGGGAGGTCGGGGGAGTTCACGCTCCCCCTAACTCCCCAAGATTGCCGCGGAAACGCGGCCCAAGCCGCGTTTCCGCGGCCAGGGTGTGCCAGGTGGCCACACCCTGTTGGTGGGTCTCCCCGGTTTATCCCTTTGACTTTATCTGGAGTTGGTTTTACAGTTTGGCTCCGAGATTTTGAAGAAATGGCCTTGGATTCTTGGCTTTAACCGAACGATCCTGAGAGGATTCTTCTCAACCGGTTTCAACCTCTTGATTTTTGTCCTGATTTTGTGTGTGCGAATTAATTCTGATTTAATTCAGAATTCTGGTGGGCTTTTGGGCTCATTTCTCTTCATCTCCTTAAGGATTGGGCCTGCAAATAAATTAAACAAATAATTAGGACAATGCAGGCTTTTATTCTAAAATAAGTATGAAAATGTGACATTAAATATGCAACATTAGCAACCAATCAGGCTTCAATAGTGAAGCCTACAAATTCTCAGCAGGTGGAGAGTCAGACAACCAATAGGATATTGCAGCAGGTGGAAAGCGATGCTACGTCACCATCTCTAGAAAGATCAGTATCATTTCAGGTCATACCCTTGGTGACACAGGGGGATGATCAGGTGGCCGAACAAGACGCTGATAATGATGAGGATTAAGAATAGGCTATGGGTAAAGTCCAAGAATCCATTGTAGTTGTAAGAACCTTGGAGAAATCTATGTAAGCGCAGTTGGCGTACTACTAACATGATCATGGCCTATGCTCTCCCAGTGTTGAGGTGGCAATCCCGTCTACTTAAAGGGAAGCTAAAATTAGTTCGAAGTTCAAGATATGGAGTATGTCATGATGGAAGAGATGAGTTCTCCACACAAGAACGACACTTGGGAACTGTCAAACTTGCCCAAGGAAAAGAAGGCGATCAGTTGTAAGTAGGTATTTGCAAAGAAACAGAGATCTTCAGTACGCTACAAAGTCAGATTGGCAGCTAAAGGTTATGCTAAATGAGAAGGCATTGCCTACAACGAGGTATTCTCACCTATTGTAAAACCCTCGTCTATTTGGATTTTGTTGGCACTGGTAGCACAGTATTAGTTGGAACTTGATCAGCTCGATGTGAAGATCGCCTTTCTCCATGGCGATCTTGAAGAGGAGATTTACATGTCTCAGCCGACGGGGTTCAAAACTGCAGGGTAGGAGAATATGGTATGCAAACTGAAAAAATCATTGTATGGATTAAAGCAATCTCCAAAGCAGTGGTACAAGCATTTCTATAGTTTCATAAGAGGGAAGAGATATACACGAAAACATTATGACCCATGTGTGTATTACAATAAGCTACCTGAAAGAGAGTACATCTATCTACTCTTGTATGTAGATGATATGCTTATTGCTTCTAAAAGTAGATCTGCTATTGATAAATTGAAAAAAGACTTGTCATCTGAACTCGAGATAAAGGATCTGGGTTGATAAATTGAAGAAATACTTGTCATCTGAATTCGAGATAAAAGATCTTGGTGAAACAAAGAAGGTGGTAGGCATGCAAATTGAGCAAGACTGGAAGAATGGCAAGGTTAATTTGACATAAAAGGGATATTTGAAGAAGGTACTTTAGAAGTTCAACATCAACAATATTATAAAGTCCATAAGTATACCATTTGCTCCTCATTTCAAGTTAAAGGTACTATGTCACCTATTACTGTCGAAGAGCGTGAGCACATGACTCATGTGCCCAATGCTAGTATATTTGGTAGTTTAATGTACGCAATGGTGTGTACAGGGCTTGACTTGTCACAAGCTGTCTCAATGGTCAGCAGATATATACATGATCCTGATAGGAGCATTAGGAGGCAGTGAAGTGGATTCTATAGTACATTAAAGGTACCATAGATATTGGTTCGGTATTCAAGAAGGATGTTACAGGTAAACAGGAGTGTATCGGATATGTTAATTCCAACTACGCAAGAGACCTTGACAAATGGCAGTCCACAACGTGAAATGTGTTTACATTGTCCCAAATACCCGTCAGCTAGTGCTCTACTCTACTGTCTACTGTCACATTATCTACTAAGAAGACTTAGTATATGGTCATGATAGCGGCTATGAAGGAGGCAATTTGGCTTCATGGTTACTTGATGACCTGGAGATTGATCAGGATCCGTTAAAAATAATTGTGATAGCACGAGTGCTTCCTATTTGGTAAAAAATCAGGTATATCATGCAAGAATGAAACACATTGATGTCAGGTTTCACTTTGTTCAGGAGATTCTTGATGAAGGTGACATCGAGTTACAAAAAATTCATACGAAGGGGAATTCCGCTGATATGCTTACTAAGGTTGTTTCGGAAGTGAAGTTTGCACATTGTAAAAAATTACTCCATATCCTTTCAGTTGTGTGAGCTCAGTGGAGCTTGTTTGGATAAGCTACTGTGGCTTGATCCCGTTGGGCATGGGTACATAAGCAACCACAAATGGTGCAACCAATTGGAGTCGACATGGTGCTATGTTGTATTCGGTTCAGATTTGAGAAATCTTCACCGAGGTGGAGAATTGTGGGAAGAGGGTAAAATCTTATTGATAGTGTAACACCCCGCTCCCGGAATACGTACTTAGTTGCGTATTCATATTTTTTATCATATTTTTTTGATTTGGTTTCAGTATTTGTTTTGTATTATGAATTATTTATATGATCGTTTTGCGGTGGCTCTGGATTTTACGGACTCGGAGTCAGCCCTGGTCTGAACCAGGAGGCCGATCCTAGAGTATTGCTCGATTTAGTATTTCTGCTATTCTGATTTGACCGATTTCAGTTTTAAATATCGTTTTCCAATATTCTAGATTTTTCATGATTTTCTGAAATTTTTCTGAATTAAGTTGTAAATCTTCAAACCGGGGTCGACCAATACCGTTGCTCGATTCTCGGATTTTTAATTTACAAACGGAGTTGAAATTCAAAAAATGGCTTTCCTGTAACTTCTTAAAATTTCATTTTCTATCTAAATTCTTTTTCTGAGAATTTTCTAAATTTATCGAAATTCCACTGGATTTGGTGTCGGCCAGTGTCACTGGTTGATTCCAGGAATTTTATTTTACAATTGGAATCAAATTTTTGGATTTTGCTTTCATATTACTTCTTATAATTATATTTTCTTCTTTCATGTATTTTCTGAGATTTTTCAGATTTTATCAAAATCCGGCCGACCCGGTGTAGACAGGTATTAACGGTTGACTTTAGGATTTTTATTTTGAAAATGGGATTGAATTTCTGAAAACCGATTTCACCAAATATTTTTAAATAACATTTATTATTTTTGAGAATTTTTGAGAAGCTTCCAAACTACTTCATTTTTTGGACATTTCTGGAGTTTTCAATGTTTTCTAAGATACCGGATTTTATCCAGATATTTTACTTTTCTCTTTTTCTATTTTTCTCTCTCCTCGCTAGACGCGAGTTTCACCAACCTGGATTCAACATTTAATGCAGAGATCCTCACCATACTGCATTTAATGTTACGTCCTTCAAGTCAAATCTGACTTTTGTCCTTTCTGTTAAATGCAGCATTCGCATTTTTCCCAAAACGCGAGTTTCATCCTCGAGTCCTTGTTGCATGGGGACGCATCCTTTTTAATTTGCAAGAGACGCAAGTCTCATTGGTTGATGGCAAACTTGTTATAATCTCCAAACCCTTTTATATATACACCCCCTTTTCTTCTTCTCTCTTTCATATTTCATCATCTTCTTCTTTGTTTCCAGCAGCCAACAGGGAGTATGGCAGCCAACGAATGGCAGCCCCATAGTCACCGTGAACTCCCTCCTTGGCCGGCCACTCTCCCCACCATCTCCACCAACTCCTCCACCTTTTTCTCCTCCATCTCCTCCACCATCCCAACAACTACAACACCATCTCCATCATCTTCTTCTTCCTCTTTTCCACCAAGAAACTCATTAACCTCCATAGCTTCACCACCATTTCCACCACCGCCTACACCACCTTGGCCACCACGAACCACGCCATCTTCCTCTCCTCGTCGTACTCTTTCCAACGAGCTATTGCTTCGCTCTCTGAAATACCATTTCCGAAACTCCAAATTTTTCAAATGAACTATACTTGCACCCCACTAATGGTTTGGATTTGGAGCTTTGGCCGGCCATCTCCGTCCGCCGCCGGTGAGGCCCGACCGGCCATCCTCCCTTTCCTTTTCCATTCTTTCCTTCTTTCCTTCTTTCTTTCTTTCTTTTCTTTTTCCTTTCCTTTTTCTTTCATTCTCTGTTTTCCCTCATCCTTGCATTTTCCCCTTTTTTCCAAACCTGCGTCCCTCTCTCCCCCATCCATGCATCTCTCATTTTCTCATCTCCCTGTCTCTCTCTTTCTCTATGTTAATTGCTGACGCAGATCTCACCCCCGCGTCCAAGCAATTCCTTAATGCGAAGCTTCGCGTTCTTGACATTGTATAATGCGGCCTTCGCGTTCTTGCATCGACGCAACGCGAAGCCCATGACCGCGTCTATATCCTTCTCGTGTCAACACGACGCGGAGCTCATGCCCGCATCTGTGTTCTTCTTATGATAACGCGACGCGGAACCCACGTCCGCGACCGCGTTCTTCTCATGTTATAACTTGAACGCGGGTCTCGAACCTCGCGTTTGTGGCATCTATGCGACGCGATTCCCGTGTCTACGACCCCTGCGTCTCACTCTCAAACTCGTGTCCCCCTGTACATACTCTCTCTCCCTGTACACACTCTCTCTCCATGTACTTCTTTCTCTAGTTCTCTCTTTCTCTCTCCTCTCTCTCATTCTCTTTCTCTCTCTTGATTTTCTCCTCTCTCTATCACTTTCTCTTTAACGCGTTGACGCGTTAATTTTCTGGATTCCAGAGATCAGGAATTTCACCGTGTTTTCTAAGGATTTAGGCGAGTGTTCTCGCTTTCCTCTTGGCCTTCCTGCTTCGTCAGATCGACTTGATTGTCTTATGTATTTGTATCTGAAACTAACACCTTCTCTGCAGGTACCCTAACCTCTGGGTACAACCTTTGAGGTTTAAAGTCCTCTGGACTTTCTCTATGCTACGCCTGGTAGGAGGATCTAGCGTCAACACTTTACCGCTTACTCCGTTCGAGTGTAATTACCCCGTGAGCATGGCTTCCCGTGAGTAGTAGTATAGCGTTCATACGCTTACTGCGACACGTGTGTCTAGCGACGCTGCGAGCGGTAACCACGCCGAGCGTGATAGCATTTAGTGTTGTACATTAGCTTCGCTCCAGCTTGCTCAGCTCTGCTTGATTGTGCTTAGTTATTACTCTATCGCTTGCCAAGTACATACTTGATGTGTTAACACTTGACATGCTTTTGCTTGATACCTACCATCTACATGCTAATACCTGACACCTGTCTGTATCACTTGACAACTGTTATGTTATCACCTGACACCCGACTTACTACTTGACACTTACTTCTTATTATGACATGACTTATCACCTGCCTCCTAACATATTAATACTTGACCTGTGATTATCACATTTACGGGAATACTATACTTGTTATCCTGTATTATATATACAGTGACCTGAATCTATAGTACTCATGTACTCCTGAACTCCTGATCATGCCTTGCACCCGCCATTCTCGTAAATTGATAACTACATAATAAATCATAAAAGGAACAACTTGCATCGGGTCGGGGGAAACTTGCGGCTATCAATATATGTTCGTGTTTATAGTGGTACTAGGCATGTTGTGCAACTAAAACTTCCGGTCTGACCTGTGGGCCTCCAGGCGACCGAGGGGAGTGCTGGCTCCCTCCTTCCTGGTACCATCTTGATAAGGGCATTCTATAAGACCCTCCTGTAGGCCTTGCGGCCGGTTCCATACACCAGCAATGGAACGCTCTGGACCGTGGTCCCGGGCATGTACGGGACCCACTGTAAACATTGTTCGTTGATACCCCGTTGGTTTCCAATAACAACCTTGCTTTACTCAGATGTGGATATATGTGCGCTGGGACGCTAGTTCACATATCTAGACATCGGGGTAAGACGAGTAATAATAATAATAATAAAAGATGTCAGCTAAGAATCTGTAATATGCCTTGCCATGTTTGCTTGTATCGGATTTTACTTCGGATTTCTGGTTTTATAATTATTAACTATACCTGTTCATATCCTGCCTTCTACTTGTATTCTATCCCGCCTGTCTCCTGCTCTTATCTGATCATACTATTAGTCTTCCCTACTTGATATCATATGCTGTATATCTACTTGCTCCTGCATGCTTGTGCCCACGACACGGTTATTCAATGCATGTTTATGATTCGGATTTATCGATACACGTGTGCTTATCTATGCTCGCCACCTGGCATTCGCATCACCACTCGCCGGGGAGTTCTGACTCCTCTGGTTCTCATGTCCAGGTCTTGGATCTTAGAGCGTGTGGATTCTCCCAATTGCTGATCAGAGTGGCGCAGCGGTAGCGTGGATCTCCAGCAGACCGTCCAGAGCCCCATCCTTCCAAGCCCCATGCTCGGCTCTAGAGTTTTCCTGTTGTGACTCTGAGCCTCCATTTGTACTATTCATACATGTATCACCTTGTATTCTCGCATTTACGCCTGTTGGTGATGTAATATTATTGTAATATTTATCACTTCTTGTGATAACTTTGTAACTGTACTTATGTGTTGGAATGTATAATGCACCACGTGCTTCCGTACTCTGATTCTTGTTGGCCCGAAGGCCCATCACTCTAGTTTTGATGATAATCAACTCATGTAGTTATAGTACTAATGATCTTGTGTTTAATTAGTGACATATTTATGATCAAGATCTTAGTAGGTGCATAGCTTCAATAAAGGATTTGAAATCAAGTTTTGGAGCTAGCACGGTTTGATCCAAGAGCCATTGGATCGTGTTTGGACCAAGTCAAGAAGATGAGAAGGCTTCAAGTGAAAACTTCAAGAAGATGAAGACTTGAGTCTAGGTTTATTTTATAAGATTCTGTTTTTAGATAAAATGTAAAGGATAGAGTAGTTGGTGGATTGCTCAAGTACATACACACACACTCTTGATTTGGTTTGTTTTAGAAAAGATTTTTTACTTTGAAAAAATACCTTTTGGTTTTTAGAATTTCTTATATACATATCTTTTATCCAAAATCATGTTTAGAGCTTAATGTCAAAAACATAGATATTTCACCATGTTTGTGTAGTAGATCATATCCATACACTCTATGCTTTCAAAGTTGTTTAAATATCTTGTTTTTGTATTTGCAGATGTTTTGGAAAAATAAAGTTTGGAAAAATAAGTTTTGGAAATACTGTTTTTCATTTGAGCCAATATTTCCAACTTACAAAAATAGTCCAAATCTTTTATAACATGCCTTGATTTTGTACAAGCATGTTTGTTTATCAAAGTATATTGGTAAAACTATTTTTGTAGATTTTTCAGTATTTTATGGGATTTTATTTGAACCAAAAAGACCAAGTTTTAAATCCCTTACAGTTCTGTCCTGGCTTTAGCCGGTCGACCGACCCGGTCGACCGACGTGCACAGGCGTGCACGCCAGTTCTGGCAGGAGGGCCGGCCGACCGACCCGGTCGACCGTCCAGAGAGCTCTGCTCTCTGGAAAGGCCCCGGTCGACCCGGCGGTCGACCGGACAGAGAGACTTGCTCTCTGTATCCTGGCTAGGTCGACCGACCGGTCGACCGATGGCTCAAACGGTCTGAAATATGACTGTTGGCCGGTCGGCCGGACGGTCGACCGACAGGCCTGACAGACCCCAACAGCTAGTTTTTCTAACCCTATAAATTTGGGGGTTTGGGCATTGTTTTTTTCACGAAGATTTCAAGTGAACTTTGAGCCAGCTTTTCTCACTTCTTTTAAAGAGTTTTCTCCACTAAATTGAGAGCTAATACTTCCAATCAAAAGGGGAGTTTTTATCAAGAGTGTTAAAAGAGATTTTCTTGAGTTTTCCTCCACCATCTCTTTCCTTATTTTTCTCACAAACACCTGAGCAATTCATAGACATATTCATCCTATAGGAGTGTTATAGTGAGATAGTTTTTAGGTGATCAAAGTGTTGTGATCACCAAAGACTTGTTCTTTGTTTCTTGAGGAGGCGGGCAAGTGCGTTCGCGGTTGTTTAGAGTTCATGTGTGAACTCTTGGTTTGAGATGCGGCCTCGGCAAGCTTGTGGGGCTTGCGGTGTGTACAGGACTAGGGAGTCCGAGGTCTTTTAGGTGTTGCGGCACCGAGGAGTGATCCATTGGATCGATTATAGTGGAAATCCTTCGTGTGTCGAAGGCAGGGATGTAGAGCAAGTGTGCTCGAACCTCGAAACAAATTCCTTGTGTTTGCGATTGCTCTCTCTCTCTATCTCTTGTTTATATCTTGCATACTTAAATTGTGTTCATCTTTATATGCTTTATATACCTTGTGTGCTTAATTGTTATACTTGCTTGGGATTGTTTGCTAACACTTTTATTCAAGCAAGAGAGCCAACGCGGCACCTCAACCCTTATCAGGGGGAATCTATAGGAGTTTGTCCAGAGCCCTTCACGGGGAATTCAGCAACACTCTTGTGTTATACGTGGTGTTTAGTTTAAGAGTTTAGATTAGGTCCTAATAGTTTTAATTCCGCATTATTTGTCATTAAGTGACCATTAGATAAGCCATCACCTATTCACCCCCCATTTAGGTGAACCTTCAATTCTTGCCTGTACTGATGCTTAGCGTATATACGTGAGGGTATTTCTGACCTGCGTATATACGTCGCAGTAACGTCTCCGTACCCGCCGGACCGGGGCGTTACAGATAGAGTTTTTTAAACTTTGTTGAAAGTTAACCAAATATCGATGCAATCAATATGTCAAATACGAGAGCGTATCCGTCGCATCAATGATGTATTTGAACAGGAGGAACTCAGCCTAGTCGATGGCCTAGTCGACGAAGCCAATGACCTAGTCGACTAATGATACAAACAGAGAGTTGAAAATTTTGTTTCACTACAGACTAGTCAACTAATAGGAGTTATTAGTCGACTAGGATATTTCCTAGTTGACTAATGCGGCTGCAGCGGCCTATTTCCAAATCTGATTCTAAATTCGTTTCTGATCCAAATTAGGTGTTGTTGGTTTCCTTTTCTTCATGATTTCTTTGGCTAAATAAAAGGGAGTCTTGTCCTCAATATTTGTAGCATGTAATTGATTATTTCAATAAGAATTCTCTCCCCTTACCCCGAGGACGTAGGCAAATTATCGAACCTCGTTAAAACTTGTGTTCTCTCTTTCTTTTCTTTATTTACTTGTTTGTGTGATTGATGACTATTCTCTAGTGTCTCTCTTCTCTGTGGCTTGGATTCCCAACATTTTGTGCACCCAAAATTTGAGAGCCCTTGTGTGGTACAGCTTTTTAGTGTTCCTGTAAATTTAGTTCGAAAACCCCTTCACCCACTAAAGTACGAAGAAGGTTCTTTCTCCCTCTTAAGTTCATTTCATTCATTGAAATAAATAACATTTTGAAGATAGGCAAAAAAAAACTTTATTAGTCATCGGCGTTCTTATTTCAAATTTTTTTGAATTTATCATTATAATCACACTCTTGAATATTAAATTCGTCACTAGGAATCGTTCAACATTCTATGAACTTGTCAGATTCAGATTGGATCTATATAAGATCTGAACAAGAGTAGATCCAAACTTGAAAAGAAATTTGAGGCTGGAACTTTCGTTATATTGTACCTACATCAATTCGATTCAAGTCTAGTTAAGATAAAACTTTTTGAAAAATGCAAATTGTGTTGATTCAATCCTTGACATCAACATTATTTTTTAGGTTGTATGTACAACTAAATTATAGAAAGGGTAAATTGCAAAAAAAAAAAACCTACCCAATATTCAATCCACGTCGCCCTAATTCCCCTCAGTCTTAACGGAGGCTAAGTTGACTTTACATCAACATAAAGCGGTAGCTCGAACCTCGAAACTAATCTCTTTGTTTGCGATTGATTTACAACTATGTTATCTACTTTATATTCATTCATTTATTTTCGATCTATACTCTTACAATAAGATTGCATTGAGCACCCCAAACTCTTATCTAGAGAAATCACGAGGAAGAAGTTCAGAACCCTTCATAGGGTATTACTTATAATCTAGCTTTGAGTGATCGTTTGCATCATCTCATTTTTATTTTGCATTGAATATTGATTTGATTAGCCTTACACCTATTTACCCCCCTCTAGGTGTAATTTCAATTGGTATCAGAGAGAGGTTTCTAGTTTTTAGCTTAACATCCTTAGAGAGATCCTAATTTGCTAATCATTTTATAATTCATCCACTAGTAAAGATGGCCGACAGCATTAGGACCCTCCCAAGTTTGATGGCCTTAACTTTCTCATATGGAAAGTTAGGATAACCGTATTTTTGCAATGCCTAGGATGCTGGGTTGTAAAGGCGGTGACCAAACCCTAAAGGGCACCCACCGGTGAGGAAGATACTTGGTCCGATCTTGCCTCCAAGGAATATAAGGCTATTTCAAAGGCTCAAAATGCCTTACTTTTAGCATTGAATGAGGATGACATTACAAGAGTCATTCATTGCAAATCCGCCTATGAGAATTGGCACACTTATTGGTCACTCATGAGGGAACATCATAAGTTAAGAGAGCTAAAACGGATCTCTTGCGTTCCCAATATGAAAACTTTAAAATGCATGAAAATGAGTCTATTGATGACATGATTACAAACTTTACTAAAATAACTAATGATCTTACTTTTGTAGGTGATGAAATCAACAACAATCAAAAGGTCTGAAAGGTCATTCGCGCGCGTCCACTGTCTTGAAAAGTCAAAGCTACCACATTGAAGGATTGAATGATAAAGATGAGATAGAGCTCATTGGTCTTATCAGCAACCTTAAGACCCATGAGATGGAGAAAACGATAAGAGAAGAAATGGCATCACAAAAGAAGAAGACTATCGTTTTCAAGTCTACTCCCGCTATCTCCGACGATGAAGAAGAAGAAGAAGAAGATGAAGAGTTATCTCTCCTCATAAGAAATGTAATAAGAGCATACAACAAAGAAAAATACAACCATAGGAGATGACGGTAAGGAAAGGAGGAAAAGAAAATCATTTGCTTCAACTGTCAGAAACCCAGACATATCATGACCGAATATCCAGATTTCAGAAATAAGATATCTTCTTCTATCAAGCAAAAGAAGCCATTTATGAAGAAAGCTCTCAAAGCCACTTGAAATTCAGAAAGTGAATCCGAAGAGGAGGCGGACACTGAAAACGTGTGTTTTATGACAAACAATCCAAGGTAAATTCGGAACCATCTTTTGATAATAGTGGAGTAACTTAAGAGGATTTATTAAATGCTTTTATAGAACTTTCAGATAATTATGATTCTTTAAAGAAAAATTGTCAAACAATGAAAAAGAAAAATGAAGTTCTTCAAAACAAAATTATTATTCTTTCTAATGAAAAAGAAGATTTGTCTTCCACTCTTTTATCAACACAAAGGGAGTTTGATGCATACAAGATTTCATGTAAAGTTAAGTTTTCCAAGATTGATGAAAATGAAATTTCTATCTTAAAAACTAAAATCAACAATCTAGAAAATATTTTAAGAAATGTGAGTTTAACAAAGCTAAATTAGAAGACATGTTTTCAAAAAAAATGCTTCAAAGAAGCACATTCATACTACACATGCTCACACACACACACCAAGTATGTTCATACACTACATGTCCACCATGCTCATAAACCACATGTTCATCATGCACATCATGCTTTCAAGTATGGGAGATTTTATAAATGTACTTATTGTGGCCAAAATGGTCATCTAGCTAAATTTTGTTATGATCGTATAAATGATATTAATAATCATGTCTGGGTTCGAAGTACTAACATAATAGGACCCAAGAAAATATGGGTACTAAAGTCAACAACTTCATTGTTTGATATAGGTACACACCAAGGCTTCAAGACGAAGGGAGCGGCGGTACCTTGATAATGGTTGCTCAAGGCAAATGACATGGGACATCAACAATTTTGCAACCCTATCAAGGTACGTTGAAGGTGGCACCGTCACCTTCGGAGATGATTCCAAGGGCAACATCATCGGTATAGATAACATCAAGATTGGTACATCTCCTTTAATTGAAAATGTTATTTTAGTTGATGGGCTTAAACATAATCTACTTAGTATTAGTCAACTATATGATCGTGATTTCAAAGTTGTTTTTAATGAACCTTCTTGTAACATTTTTGATTGTAAAACCAATGATTGTATTCTCACCAGATTTTGTGAAAATAATGTTTATACTATTGATATGTATAATCTAGATTGTGAAACTAAATATTTAAATGCTTTTAATGAGGATTCATAGTTATAGCATAGAAGATTAGACCATGTATCTTTTGACCATCTTTCTAGAATCAATTCTAAAGAATCAGTGAAGGGTATTCCTTACTTGAAGTTTGAGAAGGACCGCATTTGTGATGCGTGCCAGCTTGGGAAACAAACCAAGTCCTCTTTCAAACCATTCAAGGATATCATGACATCTAAGCTATTAGAATTGATTCACATGGATTTGTTTAGTCCTACTAAAACTAAAAGTTTAAATAGAAATCGCTATGTTTTTGTTTTAGTTGATGATTTTTCTCATTTCACATGGATTTTTTTTAGAACATAAAGATCGAGCTTTTTCACATTTTAATGTTTTTCGAAAAAGGATTGAAAAGGAAAAGGTTTTTTGGTTTTGCGCATAAGAAATGATAGAGGTGGTGAGTTCATCAACCAATCTTTCATCACTTATTGTGAAGAAAATAAAATTAAGCATAAGTTGTCTTGTTCTAGAACTCCGCAATAAAATAAAGTCGTTGAAAGAAAGTAGCGGACTCTTCAAGAAATGATTAGGATAATGATTAGTGAATATGAGCTCCCTCAATACTTATGGGCCGAGGCCGTAAATACCGCATGCTATATATCGAACAAAATTTATTATTGTAAAAATTCTTCCAAAACTTCTTTTGAAATCTATTATTCGAGAAAACTGAATGTTTCGTATTTTAGAGTTTTTGGATGCAAATGTTTTATTTTGAACACCAAAGATAACTTGGGTAAATTTGATGCTAAGACTTTTGAAGCAATTTCTGTTTGTTATTCTAATACTAACAAAGCTTATAGAGTGTTTAATAAATCATCTCTTACAATTGAAGAATCTATGCATGTTAAGTTTGAAGAATCTGATGCATTTGTTAAGAATGTTATAGAGATTAACACTTTAGGTAAAGACATGGAGAAAGTATCCTTGAAGGACTCACCCATCCAAGAAGACAAGTAAAAACTTAATGGTGAAGTTCAAGAGGATGAAGTGGAACCATCTCAACTACTTCTAAAAGATTGGAGATATGCTACAAGTCATCCCAAAGATCTCATCATAGGTGATGTATCAAAGGGGTATTTACTCTCTCCAAACTCCATGATATGTGTGGTCATTATGCTTTCACTTCTCATATTGAACCCAAAAATATCCTCGAAGCCGAGGGCGACTCATATTGGTTACTTGCAATCCAAGAAGAACTCAATCAATTTGAGCGCAACCAAGTTTGGCATCTCGTTCCTAGACGCCGTGATAGACCAACAATTGGTACTAAATGGTTTGCCCTACCTGCATCTCCCTCATCTATCAACTCAAAAGGCCTCTTCTTGGCCTGGTGTCTCATCTGATCCCCTTGCTCCTTCTCAAACCCACGCTCTACCTCCCGAGCGATGGTGAGAACCTCTGCATAGGTCTTCAGCTGCTGGGGCATCAGGTACATCTGAATCTTCATCTGTAGACCCTGCTGAAACCTGCTCGCTCGCTTCTCCTCGTCCGTTACCATATACGGCGCGAAGCGGCTCAGTCGAAGAAACTCCGCGGCATACTCGTCCACGGACTTGTTCCCCTGCTGGAGTCTGATGAATTGCTCCTCCATATCTTTCTGCGCCGTAGCAGGGAAAAAGCGGCTGTAAAAACTCTTGGAGAAAGTATCCCAGGTAATAGGTTTCTCCAACCGGGCCTCCTCGGCCAACCACCAA
Organism: Agave tequilana; assembly: GCA_038442645.1. Lineage (NCBI taxonomy): Eukaryota > Viridiplantae > Streptophyta > Magnoliopsida > Asparagales > Asparagaceae > Agave > Agave tequilana. Next base: position 100,806 of record JAVJIF010018806.1, on the reverse strand, counting down.
GTTCGAGCTATGTCTTTAAGCTGAATCTTGGCGACTTCAACTTGGTTCTCCTGTGGGACACGGGCTGCGTTCAGCAGGTCTGTCGTGTCCGTCAACCATTGCTCCGCCTCCAATGGTTTCTCGCTCCCCGTGAATATAGCAGGCTGTAGTCTTCTGAAGTCCGATACATTCCCGGGTTTCTGTTCCTTCGGGGCTGCTAACTCTTGTCTAAGGAGCTCGGTCTGCTGCTGCTGATTTTCCATCTGCCGTTGCTGGTTTCCCAGCATAGCCTGAATGATTCCCAAGACATCGGCATTCTCTCCTCCTACGGGTCCATTCGGTACTTGCCCGATGTTGTTACGACCCGATCGTCTCTCCATACCGAATAGATGAAAGATAACTGGATTTGAAAACAAATGGAAGGAGTTTAGGATACAAGGAAATGAATCAAGGAAGGAATCAAGAAGGACTTAACAACTTTGTATATTATAGTTGGCATTAGCAAATTACAGGAATTTGCCGCTTGTTTGTACTTTAGGTGTGAGAGCCTAGGCTCTGATACCAAACTGTAACGCCCCGATTTCCAAGATACGGGACGTCACTGCGACGTATATACGTAGGTCAGAGAGTGCCCCCACGTATATACGCTAAGCATAAAGTACAACAAGAAAACCGAGTACACACGAAGCGTGGTATTCATACAAATGCCAACATGAAAGGTACATATACAAAGTCATCACAGTATGATAAACATCTACACATTACATGTGTCTTTTATCATAACAAGTCCAAAAGTAAAATATACAAGATGAACAACAAAATGCTCACGAGTAGGATGGAGATCCCGTGAGTCAAAAGAGGAGCCTGGCACGAAGGAAGAAGAGCTAGCCTGCTCACTAGAGGAAGCTCAATCTACAGTGGATGGCTCCATTACGATCCAAGCTTCGAAATCTGAATATGCAAATCCAAAGGGTCAAGACATATAATAGTAAACAACTATAGCCAAGTGGCAAAGCGATAAGAATAGGGGTTAGAACACAAGTATAATATATGAGGACAGGTATCGCATACATGGAACAGGAAATCGAAAGTAAGGTTAATTATAAGCAAAAGTGATTGTATACGCTTAGGTCACGGTCCCATGAGACTAGTACATCGAAGGAATAATCCAAACAAGGAAACCCTCATATATATACCTTTGACTCATGCCACAGTATATCCAAGCGTATAGAATCAGAGATGCAAATCAACTATGGTCAAGCCAAGAATGCATAACAGTAATTGTCAAGGTCCATAATACACGTATCATAAGTCATAACCGGAACTATAACATGAATCACAATAGGCAACGTCTACTATTATTATTACTCGTCTAACTCATATATCTAGGTATGTGTTTGAGTGTACATCCCACACACATACATCCATATATAAGAAAGTCGAGGGTCGTTACCGGAAGTAGATGGAGAACTGATATCACCTCTTATAGTGGTTTCCATACACCTGGAACCAGCTTTGGAGGCCCAAAGTCCCCCTAAATGTAATGACATATAACTTACCGCCAATATATATCCCATCACTATAAGCAAGGTATCATTCCGGCATCCATCACTTCCTCCCATACCCATACAAGTTGTCCCTTTTTATAGTTTATTAATATAATTATCTGATTATGGGAATGAGTAGGATCATAACTGTAATCATACATGTAGTCAGAACTGTAATCATAAATGTAATCAGAAATGTAAGACATAGCAAGTGATCAGGTACTACATTCCCATTATCGAGATAATTATACAATGTCAAGTGTGTCATGCCTTGTTGTAAAGAGATAGCATGACAAAATGGTGATATACATGTGTTAAAAGGAAACATAAAACTAACAAGTCTAAAGAATTGACAAACGGTTGATAATGTTAACGAACAAGTCATGAAGTATCAAGTGGTGAGATCCATCAAGTAATAAGTCATGTGGTATCAATTATGAAGCATAAACAAGACTAAAGTACCACATGCATAGAGGTTAAGATCCAAAATCAGAAAAGAAAGCAACTAAATTAACCAGTCAGAATTAGTCGACTGGGTGAAAGATTAGTCGACTAATAAGGGTCTTCAGTCGACTAATAGTCCGCAGGAGTCGACTAAAGTGGTTTTCCAGAGAGTTTGGTAGTCGACTTGGGTTGGAAGGGTAGTCGACTTGGTGAACTATAAGTCGACTAACGAATACGCAAGTCGACTAAATCTGTGATGCATAAAATTGGGATTTATTTCAGGGACATGCTAGTCGACTAGGATCAAGGGTATAGTCGACTAAAGGTATCTAGTCGACTAGTAATATAGACTAAGTCGACTAGGGCCGAGAGTTGGTGTTTTTGGTTCAAGGAAAATTAGTCGACTAGGGGTCAAAATGTAGTCGACTAGAGGAGTCTAGTCGACTGATAAAATAGCTTAGTCGACTAAAACTGTGAAATCAGAAAAGCTACGTTTTAACTAAGGTGGGTTAGTCGACTAGGCTCTAGGTTAAGTCGACTAATCCTGGGGAAAACTGAGCATAAAACAGAATTTCCGATGGTTGTTTGATGGGCTAAAAATACGATTTTTATGGCACAAACGTACATGAAATTGTCAGCACAATTTTACAAGGAGGTTGTCTAGTCTTGGTGAGTAAAGATACTCACGTAGATCGGTTATGCGAAGCTTTACGAACTCGGAATGGTTGTGGTCGACGAATTGATCAACGGAGATGAAATCGACAAAGAGAGATGATCCCCAATCCAAAGTAGTTGAGGTTGAAGTGAAGATGAAGACCTAGGTGATTGATGTTGAGATAGAGGAGGGAATGGTGAAGGTTTTCTCTTTGGTGAAGTGAAAAAGAGAAAGAAATGTAAAGGAAGGGATTTATATAGGTTTTGATTTTATAAAGGAGATGTAATTATGTAGAAGGGAGGGGTTTAATTGCAAAATAGGAGATGGGATGGGTGTCTCTCCTTGGCCACTTGGCCGGCCATGGGGAAGAGAGAGAGGGGTGCATTAATGGGGATATTTTGGAGGAAAGATATTTTGGAAAATATGAATTGTTGGAATTTTTAGAAATTGGAAATCCTTTGGCTTGGAGAAGAAGGAAAGAATAAAGGAAAAGAGAAAAAGAAAAGATTTGAAATGAGGAGATATTTTCTTGGTCTCCGAAATCAAAATGTCGGAAACACAGTTTCCCGAGTTAATGTCGAGCATGCGGGAAAACATTTCAGAAAATACCGAAATCGTCCGAAATTCAAGTATCTCGGAACGACTCGTAATTGATACTAAAAATCAATAATATTATACTAAATATCATAGTGAAATCCGTTTTAAGAAATACGGTATAGTTTTAAAGTTAAAAATCCCGGAACCAATAAAATACCGACTCCGTTGGAATTTTCATAAATTCATAAAATCCTCAGAAAAAGAATGTAAGTAGAAAATATGATTCTAAGGAATAATGCCTAAAGGGCCATCTTGAAATTCCTAACTGTTTGGAATTTAAAAATACTGGAATCAGTCTTCTATCGACTCCGGCGGAAAATCCATAAATTCGTAAAATTTTCAGAAAAAGTATTTAAATAAGAAATGTGATTCTAAGAAGAAAAGTCTAAAGACTCTTCTGGAAATTCCAAGTGGTTTGTGAATTAAAAATCCGGGAAGCGGTCAGCGACACTGGCCGACACCCGTTATGAAGAAATTCCTTTTAATTTCAGAAAATTCCAGAAATTCATGTAAAATCTAGTATATTGGAAAATGATATTTGAAATTAAAATTGGTCGAATACGGAAAGTAAGTCGAAAAATACGTTTCAAAAACTGAATACGCAATTAAGCACGTATTCCGGGAACGGGGTATTACAATCTACCCACCTTACAAAAATTGCGTCCTCGCAATTTCGCTAAGGGGCAAATTGAACACAAAGGGGATATGGTTGAAATCAAAGGCTTCGAAAAAACAAAAACAGGATAAGACGAATCATATGAAGAATTAAGATGGACAATGATAGAATGATAAGGGACATAATAATAAAGATAACTAATTCCAAGATCTAGGGTAGTGGTTACCATGATATCCTAGGGTTCCTGCTCCGGATGCTGGTCTACCCACTCTGCTGCATCCTCCGATGTCTCTGCCTCCATGATGCAAACTTGACCTCTACCATGGTCTGCTCTAGGCCTCATTCCTCTCTGCTGATGAGCATACTGCTGAGGCGGAATTGGAACTCTTCGATCCACAGGTTCTGGGTTCCTCCTTAATGGTGGAGCTGGAAGAGCTGGGGCTGGATGTGCTGGTCGGATTGGTGCCACATGACCAAACTTCCTGTGTGGGCAATCCCATAGCATATGACTCCCTGACCCACACACTAAACATAATCTCTTAGCTACTCGACAATCGCTCTTATAATGCCCGGGTCTGTGGCAAAAGTTGCATACAATCTGAGACAGAGGAGGTTGGGATGGTCTCTTCATCATCGGGCCATGGTTTGCCCTACCTGCATCTCCCTCATCTATCAACTCAAAAGGCCTCTTCTTGGCCTGGTGTCTCATCTGATCCCCTTGCTCCTTCTCAAACCCACGCTCTACCTCCCGAGCGATGGTGAGAACCTCTGCATAGGTCTTCAGCTGCTGGGGCATCAGGTACATCTGAATCTTCATCTGTAGACCCTGCTGAAACCTGCTCGCTCGCTTCTCCTCGTCCGTTACCATATACGGCGCGAAGCGGCTCAGTCGAAGAAACTCCGCGGCATACTCGTCCACGGACTTGTTCCCCTGCTGGAGTCTGATGAATTGCTCCTCCATATCTTTCTGCGCCGTAGCAGGGAAAAGCGGCTGTAAAAACTCTTGGAGAAAGTATCCCAGGTAATAGGTTTCTCCAACCGGGCCTCCTCGGCCAACCACCAAGTTCGAGCTATGTCTTTAAGCTGAATCTTGGCGACTTCAACTTGGTTCTCCTGTGGGACACGGGCTGCGTTCAGCAGGTCTGTCGTGTCCGTCAACCATTGCTCCGCCTCCAATGGTTTCTCGCTCCCCGTGAATATAGCAGGCTGTAGTCTTCTGAAGTCCGATACATTCCCGGGTTTCTGTTCCTTCGGGGCTGCTAACTCTTGTCTAAGGAGCTCGGTCTGCTGCTGCTGATTTTCCATCTGCCGTTGCTGGTTTCCCAGCATAGCCTGAATGATTCCCAAGACATCGGCATTCTCTCCTCCTACGGGTCCATTCGGTACTTGCCCGATGTTGTTACGACCCGATCGTCTCTCCATACCGAATAGATGAAAGATAACTGGATTTGAAAACAAATGGAAGGAGTTTAGGATACAAGGAAATGAATCAAGGAAGGAATCAAGAAGGACTTAACAACTTTGTATATTATAGTTGGCATTAGCAAATTACAGGAATTTGCCGCTTGTTTGTACTTTAGGTGTGAGAGCCTAGGCTCTGATACCAAACTGTAACGCCCCGATTTCCAAGATACGGGGACGTCACTGCGACGTATATACGTAGGTCAGAGAGTGCCCCCACGTATATACGCTAAGCATAAAGTACAACAAGAAAACCGAGTACACACGAAGCGTGGTATTCATACAAATGCCAACATGAAAGGTACATATACAAAGTCATCACAGTATGATAAACATCTACACATTACATGTGTCTTTTATCATAACAAGTCCAAAAGTAAAATATACAAGATGAACAACAAAATGCTCACGAGTAGGATGGAGATCCCGTGAGTCAAAAGAGGAGCCTGGCACGAAGGAAGAAGAGCTAGCCTGCTCACTAGAGGAAGCTCAATCTACAGTGGATGGCTCCATTACGATCCAAGCTTCGAAATCTGAATATGCAAATCCAAAGGGTCAAGACATATAATAGTAAACAACTATAGCCAAGTGGCAAAGCGATAAGAATAGGGGTTAGAACACAAGTATAATATATGAGGACAGGTATCGCATACATGGAACAGGAAATCGAAAGTAAGGTTAATTATAAGCAAAAGTGATTGTATACGCTTAGGTCACGGTCCCATGAGACTAGTACATCGAAGGAATAATCCAAACAAGGAAACCCTCATATATATACCTTTGACTCATGCCACAGTATATCCAAGCGTATAGAATCAGAGATGCAAATCAACTATGGTCAAGCCAAGAATGCATAACAGTAATTGTCAAGGTCCATAATACACGTATCATAAGTCATAACCGGAACTATAACATGAATCACAATAGGCAACGTCTACTATTATTATTACTCGTCTAACTCATATATCTAGGTATGTGTTTGAGTGTACATCCCACACACATACATCCATATATAAGAAAGTCGAGGGTCGTTACCGGAAGTAGATGGAGAACTGATATCACCTCTTATAGTGGTTTCCATACACCTGGAACCAGCTTTGGAGGCCCAAAGTCCCCCTAAATGTAATGACATATAACTTACCGCCAATATATATCCCATCACTATAAGCAAGGTATCATTCCGGCATCCATCACTTCCTCCCATACCCATACAAGTTGTCCCTTTTTATAGTTTATTAATATAATTATCTGATTATGGAATGAGTAGGATCATAACTGTAATCATACATGTAGTCAGAACTGTAATCATAAATGTAATCAGAAATGTAAGACATAGCAAGTGATCAGGTACTACATTCCCATTATCGAGATAATTATACAATGTCAAGTGTGTCATGCCTTGTTGTAAAGAGATAGCATGACAAAATGGTGATATACATGTGTTAAAAGGAAACATAAAACTAACAAGTCTAAAGAATTGACAAACGGTTGATAATGTTAACGAACAAGTCATGAAGTATCAAGTGGTGAGATCCATCAAGTAATAAGTCATGTGGTATCAATTATGAAGCATAAACAAGACTAAAGTACCACATGCATAGAGGTTAAGATCCAAAATCAGAAAGAAAGCAACTAAATTAACCAGTCAGAATTAGTCGACTGGGTGAAAGATTAGTCGACTAATAAGGGTCTTCAGTCGACTAATAGTCCGCAGGAGTCGACTAAAGTGGTTTTCCAGAGAGTTTGGTAGTCGACTTGGGTTGGAAGGGTAGTCGACTTGGTGAACTATAAGTCGACTAACGAATACGCAAGTCGACTAAATCTGTGATGCATAAAATTGGGATTTATTTCAGGGACATGCTAGTCGACTAGGATCAAGGGTATAGTCGACTAAAGGTATCTAGTCGACTAGTAATATAGACTAAGTCGACTAGGGCCGAGAGTTGGTGTTTTTGGTTCAAGGAAAATTAGTCGACTAGGGGTCAAAATGTAGTCGACTAGAGGAGTCTAGTCGACTGATAAAATAGCTTAGTCGACTAAAACTGTGAAATCAGAAAAGCTACGTTTTAACTAAGGTGGGTTAGTCGACTAGGCTCTAGGTTAAGTCGACTAATCCTGGGGAAAACTGAGCATAAAACAGAATTTCCGATGGTTGTTTGATGGGCTAAAAATACGATTTTTATGGCACAAACGTACATGAAATTGTCAGCACAATTTTACAAGGAGGTTGTCTAGTCTTGGTGAGTAAAGATACTCACGTAGATCGGTTATGCGAAGCTTTACGAACTCGGAATGGTTGTGGTCGACGAATTGATCAACGGAGATGAAATCGACAAAGAGAGATGATCCCCAATCCAAAGTAGTTGAGGTTGAAGTGAAGATGAAGACCTAGGTGATTGATGTTGAGATAGAGGAGGGAATGGTGAAGGTTTTCTCTTTGGTGAAGTGAAAAAGAGAAAGAAATGTAAAGGAAGGGATTTATATAGGTTTTGATTTTATAAAGGAGATGTAATTATGTAGAAGGGAGGGGTTTAATTGCAAAATAGGAGATGGGATGGGTGTCTCTCCTTGGCCACTTGGCCGGCCATGGGGAAGAGAGAGAGGGGTGCATTAATGGGGATATTTTGGAGGAAAGATATTTTGGAAAATATGAATTGTTGGAATTTTTAGAAATTGGAAATCCTTTGGCTTGGAGAAGAAGGAAAGAATAAAGGAAAAGAGAAAAAGAAAAGATTTGAAATGAGGAGATATTTTCTTGGTCTCCGAAATCAAAATGTCGGAAACACAGTTTCCCGAGTTAATGTCGAGCATGCGGGAAAACATTTCAGAAAATACCGAAATCGTCCGAAATTCAAGTATCTCGGAACGACTCGTAATTGATACTAAAAATCAATAATATTATACTAAATATCATAGTGAAATCCGTTTTAAGAAATACGGTATAGTTTTAAAGTTAAAAATCCCGGAACCAATAAAATACCGACTCCGTTGGAATTTTCATAAATTCATAAAATCCTCAGAAAAAGAATGTAAGTAGAAAATATGATTCTAAGGAATAATGCCTAAAGGGCCATCTTGAAATTCCTAACTGTTTGGAATTTAAAAATACTGGAATCAGTCTTCTATCGACTCCGGCGGAAAATCCATAAATTCGTAAAATTTTCAGAAAAAGTATTTAAATAAGAAATGTGATTCTAAGAAGAAAAGTCTAAAGACTCTTCTGGAAATTCCAAGTGGTTTGTGAATTAAAAATCCGGGAAGCGGTCAGCGACACTGGCCGACACCCGTTATGAAGAAATTCCTTTTAATTTCAGAAAATTCCAGAAATTCATGTAAAATCTAGTATATTGGAAAATGATATTTGAAATTAAAATTGGTCGAATACGGAAAGTAAGTCGAAAAATACGTTTCAAAAACTGAATACGCAATTAAGCACGTATTCCGGGAACGGGGTATTACAATCTACCCACCTTACAAAAATTGCGTCCTCGCAATTTCGCTAAGGGGCAAATTGAACACAAAGGGGATATGGTTGAAATCAAAGGCTTCGAAAAAACAAAAACAGGATAAGACGAATCATATGAAGAATTAAGATGGACAATGATAGAATGATAAGGGACATAATAATAAAGATAACTAATTCCAAGATCTAGGGTAGTGGTTACCATGATATCCTAGGGTTCCTGCTCCGGATGCTGGTCTACCCACTCTGCTGCATCCTCCGATGTCTCTGCCTCCATGATGCAAACTTGACCTCTACCATGGTCTGCTCTAGGCCTCATTCCTCTCTGCTGATGAGCATACTGCTGAGGCGGAATTGGAACTCTTCGATCCACAGGTTCTGGGTTCCTCCTTAATGGTGGAGCTGGAAGAGCTGGGGCTGGATGTGCTGGTCGGATTGGTGCCACATGACCAAACTTCCTGTGTGGGCAATCCCATAGCATATGACTCCCTGACCCACACACTAAACATAATCTCTTAGCTACTCGACAATCGCTCTTATAATGCCCGGGTCTGTGGCAAAAGTTGCATACAATCTGAGACAGAGGAGGTTGGGATGGTCTCTTCATCATCGGGCCATGGTTTGCCCTACCTGCATCTCCCTCATCTATCAACTCAAAAGGCCTCTTCTTGGCCTGGTGTCTCATCTGATCCCCTTGCTCCTTCTCAAACCCACGCTCTACCTCCCGAGCGATGGTGAGAACCTCTGCATAGGTCTTCAGCTGCTGGGGCATCAGGTACATCTGAATCTTCATCTGTAGACCCTGCTGAAACCTGCTCGCTCGCTTCTCCTCGTCCGTTACCATATACGGCGCGAAGCGGCTCAGTCGAAGAAACTCCGCGGCATACTCGTCCACGGACTTGTTCCCCTGCTGGAGTCTGATGAATTGCTCCTCCATATCTTTCTGCGCCGTAGCAGGGAAAAAGCGGCTGTAAAAACTCTTGGAGAAAGTATCCCAGGTAATAGGTTTCTCCAACCGGGCCTCCTCGGCCAACCACCAAGTTCGAGCTATGTCTTTAAGCTGAATCTTGGCGACTTCAACTTGGTTCTCCTGTGGGACACGGGCTGCGTTCAGCAGGTCTGTCGTGTCCGTCAACCATTGCTCCGCCTCCAATGGTTTCTCGCTCCCCGTGAATATAGCAGGCTGTAGTCTTCTGAAGTCCGATACATTCCCGGGTTTCTGTTCCTTCGGGGCTGCTAACTCTTGTCTAAGGAGCTCGGTCTGCTGCTGCTGATTTTCCATCTGCCGTTGCTGGTTTCCCAGCATAGCCTGAATGATTCCCAAGACATCGGCATTCTCTCCTCCTACGGGTCCATTCGGTACTTGCCCGATGTTGTTACGACCCGATCGTCTCTCCATACCGAATAGATGAAAGATAACTGGATTTGAAAACAAATGGAAGGAGTTTAGGATACAAGGAAATGAATCAAGGAAGGAATCAAGAAGGACTTAACAACTTTGTATATTATAGTTGGCATTAGCAAATTACAGGAATTTGCCGCTTGTTTGTACTTTAGGTGTGAGAGCCTAGGCTCTGATACCAAACTGTAACGCCCCGATTTCCAAGATACGGGGACGTCACTGCGACGTATATACGTAGGTCAGAGAGTGCCCCCACGTATATACGCTAAGCATAAAGTACAACAAGAAAACCGAGTACACACGAAGCGTGGTATTCATACAAATGCCAACATGAAAGGTACATATACAAAGTCATCACAGTATGATAAACATCTACACATTACATGTGTCTTTTATCATAACAAGTCCAAAAGTAAAATATACAAGATGAACAACAAAATGCTCACGAGTAGGATGGAGATCCCGTGAGTCAAAAGAGGAGCCTGGCACGAAGGAAGAAGAGCTAGCCTGCTCACTAGAGGAAGCTCAATCTACAGTGGATGGCTCCATTACGATCCAAGCTTCGAAATCTGAATATGCAAATCCAAAGGGTCAAGACATATAATAGTAAACAACTATAGCCAAGTGGCAAAGCGATAAGAATAGGGGTTAGAACACAAGTATAATATATGAGGACAGGTATCGCATACATGGAACAGGAAATCGAAAGTAAGGTTAATTATAAGCAAAAGTGATTGTATACGCTTAGGTCACGGTCCCATGAGACTAGTACATCGAAGGAATAATCCAAACAAGGAAACCCTCATATATATACCTTTGACTCATGCCACAGTATATCCAAGCGTATAGAATCAGAGATGCAAATCAACTATGGTCAAGCCAAGAATGCATAACAGTAATTGTCAAGGTCCATAATACACGTATCATAAGTCATAACCGGAACTATAACATGAATCACAATAGGCAACGTCTACTATTATTATTACTCGTCTAACTCATATATCTAGGTATGTGTTTGAGTGTACATCCCACACACATACATCCATATATAAGAAAGTCGAGGGTCGTTACCGGAAGTAGATGGAGAACTGATATCACCTCTTATAGTGGTTTCCATACACCTGGAACCAGCTTTGGAGGCCCAAAGTCCCCCTAAATGTAATGACATATAACTTACCGCCAATATATATCCCATCACTATAAGCAAGGTATCATTCCGGCATCCATCACTTCCTCCCATACCCATACAAGTTGTCCCTTTTTATAGTTTATTAATATAATTATCTGATTATGGGAATGAGTAGGATCATAACTGTAATCATACATGTAGTCAGAACTGTAATCATAAATGTAATCAGAAATGTAAGACATAGCAAGTGATCAGGTACTACATTCCCATTATCGAGATAATTATACAATGTCAAGTGTGTCATGCCTTGTTGTAAAGAGATAGCATGACAAAATGGTGATATACATGTGTTAAAAGGAAACATAAAACTAACAAGTCTAAAGAATTGACAAACGGTTGATAATGTTAACGAACAAGTCATGAAGTATCAAGTGGTGAGATCCATCAAGTAATAAGTCATGTGGTATCAATTATGAAGCATAAACAAGACTAAAGTACCACATGCATAGAGGTTAAGATCCAAAATCAGAAAAGAAAGCAACTAAATTAACCAGTCAGAATTAGTCGACTGGGTGAAAGATTAGTCGACTAATAAGGGTCTTCAGTCGACTAATAGTCCGCAGGAGTCGACTAAAGTGGTTTTCCAGAGAGTTTGGTAGTCGACTTGGGTTGGAAGGGTAGTCGACTTGGTGAACTATAAGTCGACTAACGAATACGCAAGTCGACTAAATCTGTGATGCATAAAATTGGGATTTATTTCAGGGACATGCTAGTCGACTAGGATCAAGGGTATAGTCGACTAAAGGTATCTAGTCGACTAGTAATATAGACTAAGTCGACTAGGGCCGAGAGTTGGTGTTTTTGGTTCAAGGAAAATTAGTCGACTAGGGGTCAAAATGTAGTCGACTAGAGGAGTCTAGTCGACTGATAAAATAGCTTAGTCGACTAAAACTGTGAAATCAGAAAAGCTACGTTTTAACTAAGGTGGGTTAGTCGACTAGGCTCTAGGTTAAGTCGACTAATCCTGGGGAAAACTGAGCATAAAACAGAATTTCCGATGGTTGTTTGATGGGCTAAAAATACGATTTTTATGGCACAAACGTACATGAAATTGTCAGCACAATTTTACAAGGAGGTTGTCTAGTCTTGGTGAGTAAAGATACTCACGTAGATCGGTTATGCGAAGCTTTACGAACTCGGAATGGTTGTGGTCGACGAATTGATCAACGGAGATGAAATCGACAAAGAGAGATGATCCCCAATCCAAAGTAGTTGAGGTTGAAGTGAAGATGAAGACCTAGGTGATTGATGTTGAGATAGAGGAGGGAATGGTGAAGGTTTTCTCTTTGGTGAAGTGAAAAAGAGAAAGAAATGTAAAGGAAGGGATTTATATAGGTTTTGATTTTATAAAGGAGATGTAATTATGTAGAAGGGAGGGGTTTAATTGCAAAATAGGAGATGGGATGGGTGTCTCTCCTTGGCCACTTGGCCGGCCATGGGGAAGAGAGAGAGGGGTGCATTAATGGGGATATTTTGGAGGAAAGATATTTTGGAAAATATGAATTGTTGGAATTTTTAGAAATTGGAAATCCTTTGGCTTGGAGAAGAAGGAAAGAATAAAGGAAAAGAGAAAAAGAAAAGATTTGAAATGAGGAGATATTTTCTTGGTCTCCGAAATCAAAATGTCGGAAACACAGTTTCCCGAGTTAATGTCGAGCATGCGGGAAAACATTTCAGAAAATACCGAAATCGTCCGAAATTCAAGTATCTCGGAACGACTCGTAATTGATACTAAAAATCAATAATATTATACTAAATATCATAGTGAAATCCGTTTTAAGAAATACGGTATAGTTTTAAAGTTAAAAATCCCGGAACCAATAAAATACCGACTCCGTTGGAATTTTCATAAATTCATAAAATCCTCAGAAAAAGAATGTAAGTAGAAAATATGATTCTAAGGAATAATGCCTAAAGGGCCATCTTGAAATTCCTAACTGTTTGGAATTTAAAAATACTGGAATCAGTCTTCTATCGACTCCGGCGGAAAATCCATAAATTCGTAAAATTTTCAGAAAAAGTATTTAAATAAGAAATGTGATTCTAAGAAGAAAAGTCTAAAGACTCTTCTGGAAATTCCAAGTGGTTTGTGAATTAAAAATCCGGGAAGCGGTCAGCGACACTGGCCGACACCCGTTATGAAGAAATTCCTTTTAATTTCAGAAAATTCCAGAAATTCATGTAAAATCTAGTATATTGGAAAATGATATTTGAAATTAAAATTGGTCGAATACGGAAAGTAAGTCGAAAAATACGTTTCAAAAACTGAATACGCAATTAAGCACGTATTCCGGGAACGGGGTATTACAATCTACCCACCTTACAAAAATTGCGTCCTCGCAATTTCGCTAAGGGGCAAATTGAACACAAGGGGATATGGTTGAAATCAAAGGCTTCGAAAAAACAAAAACAGGATAAGACGAATCATATGAAGAATTAAGATGGACAATGATAGAATGATAAGGGACATAATAATAAAGATAACTAATTCCAAGATCTAGGGTAGTGGTTACCATGATATCCTAGGGTTCCTGCTCCGGATGCTGGTCTACCCACTCTGCTGCATCCTCCGATGTCTCTGCCTCCATGATGCAAACTTGACCTCTACCATGGTCTGCTCTAGGCCTCATTCCTCTCTGCTGATGAGCATACTGCTGAGGCGGAATTGGAACTCTTCGATCCACAGGTTCTGGGTTCCTCCTTAATGGTGGAGCTGGAAGAGCTGGGGCTGGATGTGCTGGTCGGATTGGTGCCACATGACCAAACTTCCTGTGTGGGCAATCCCATAGCATATGACTCCCTGACCCACACACTAAACATAATCTCTTAGCTACTCGACAATCGCTCTTATAATGCCCGGGTCTGTGGCAAAAGTTGCATACAATCTGAGACAGAGGAGGTTGGGATGGTCTCTTCATCATCGGGCCATGGTTTGCCCTACCTGCATCTCCCTCATCTATCAACTCAAAAGGCCTCTTCTTGGCCTGGTGTCTCATCTGATCCCCTTGCTCCTTCTCAACCCACGCTCTACCTCCCGAGCGATGGTGAGAACCTCTGCATAGGTCTTCAGCTGCTGGGGCATCAGGTACATCTGAATCTTCATCTGTAGACCCTGCTGAAACCTGCTCGCTCGCTTCTCCTCGTCCGTTACCATATACGGCGCGAAGCGGCTCAGTCGAAGAAACTCCGCGGCATACTCGTCCACGGACTTGTTCCCCTGCTGGAGTCTGATGAATTGCTCCTCCATATCTTTCTGCGCCGTAGCAGGGAAAAAGCGGCTGTAAAAACTCTTGGAGAAAGTATCCCAGGTAATAGGTTTCTCCAACCGGGCCTCCTCGGCCAACCACCAAGTTCGAGCTATGTCTTTAAGCTGAATCTTGGCGACTTCAACTTGGTTCTCCTGTGGGACACGGGCTGCGTTCAGCAGGTCTGTCGTGTCCGTCAACCATTGCTCCGCCTCCAATGGTTTCTCGCTCCCCGTGAATATAGCAGGCTGTAGTCTTCTGAAGTCCGATACATTCCCGGGTTTCTGTTCCTTCGGGGCTGCTAACTCTTGTCTAAGGAGCTCGGTCTGCTGCTGCTGATTTTCCATCTGCCGTTGCTGGTTTCCCAGCATAGCCTGAATGATTCCCAAGACATCGGCATTCTCTCCTCCTACGGGTCCATTCGGTACTTGCCCGATGTTGTTACGACCCGATCGTCTCTCCATACCGAATAGATGAAAGATAACTGGATTTGAAAACAAATGGAAGGAGTTTAGGATACAAGGAAATGAATCAAGGAAGGAATCAAGAAGGACTTAACAACTTTGTATATTATAGTTGGCATTAGCAAATTACAGGAATTTGCCGCTTGTTTGTACTTTAGGTGTGAGAGCCTAGGCTCTGATACCAAACTGTAACGCCCCGATTTCCAAGATACGGGGACGTCACTGCGACGTATATACGTAGGTCAGAGAGTGCCCCCACGTATATACGCTAAGCATAAAGTACAACAAGAAAACCGAGTACACACGAAGCGTGGTATTCATACAAATGCCAACATGAAAGGTACATATACAAAGTCATCACAGTATGATAAACATCTACACATTACATGTGTCTTTTATCATAACAAGTCCAAAAGTAAAATATACAAGATGAACAACAAAATGCTCACGAGTAGGATGGAGATCCCGTGAGTCAAAAGAGGAGCCTGGCACGAAGGAAGAAGAGCTAGCCTGCTCACTAGAGGAAGCTCAATCTACAGTGGATGGCTCCATTACGATCCAAGCTTCGAAATCTGAATATGCAAATCCAAAGGGTCAAGACATATAATAGTAAACAACTATAGCCAAGTGGCAAAGCGATAAGAATAGGGGTTAGAACACAAGTATAATATATGAGGACAGGTATCGCATACATGGAACAGGAAATCGAAAGTAAGGTTAATTATAAGCAAAAGTGATTGTATACGCTTAGGTCACGGTCCCATGAGACTAGTACATCGAAGGAATAATCCAAACAAGGAAACCCTCATATATATACCTTTGACTCATGCCACAGTATATCCAAGCGTATAGAATCAGAGATGCAAATCAACTATGGTCAAGCCAAGAATGCATAACAGTAATTGTCAAGGTCCATAATACACGTATCATAAGTCATAACCGGAACTATAACATGAATCACAATAGGCAACGTCTACTATTATTATTACTCGTCTAACTCATATATCTAGGTATGTGTTTGAGTGTACATCCCACACACATACATCCATATATAAGAAAGTCGAGGGTCGTTACCGGAAGTAGATGGAGAACTGATATCACCTCTTATAGTGGTTTCCATACACCTGGAACCAGCTTTGGAGGCCCAAAGTCCCCCTAAATGTAATGACATATAACTTACCGCCAATATATATCCCATCACTATAAGCAAGGTATCATTCCGGCATCCATCACTTCCTCCCATACCCATACAAGTTGTCGTTTATTAATATAATTATCTGATTATGGGAATGAGTAGGATCATAACTGTAATCATACATGTAGTCAGAACTGTAATCATAAATGTAATCAGAAATGTAAGACATAGCAAGTGATCAGGTACTACATTCCCATTATCGAGATAATTATACAATGTCAAGTGTGTCATGCCTTGTTGTAAAGAGATAGCATGACAAAATGGTGATATACATGTGTTAAAAGGAAACATAAAACTAACAAGTCTAAAGAATTGACAAACGGTTGATAATGTTAACGAACAAGTCATGAAGTATCAAGTGGTGAGATCCATCAAGTAATAAGTCATGTGGTATCAATTATGAAGCATAAACAAGACTAAAGTACCACATGCATAGAGGTTAAGATCCAAAATCAGAAAAGAAAGCAACTAAATTAACCAGTCAGAATTAGTCGACTGGGTGAAAGATTAGTCGACTAATAAGGGTCTTCAGTCGACTAATAGTCCGCAGGAGTCGACTAAAGTGGTTTTCCAGAGAGTTTGGTAGTCGACTTGGGTTGGAAGGGTAGTCGACTTGGTGAACTATAAGTCGACTAACGAATACGCAAGTCGACTAAATCTGTGATGCATAAAATTGGGATTTATTTCAGGGACATGTTAGTCGACTAGGATCAAGGGTATAGTCGACTAAAGGTATCTAGTCGACTAGTAATATAGACTAAGTCGACTAGGGCCGAGAGTTGGTGTTTTTGGTTCAAGGAAAATTAGTCGACTAGGGGTCAAAATGTAGTCGACTAGAGGAGTCTAGTCGACTGATAAAATAGCTTAGTCGACTAAAACTGTGAAATCAGAAAAGCTACGTTTTAACTAAGGTGGGTTAGTCGACTAGGCTCTAGGTTAAGTCGACTAATCCTGGGGAAAACTGAGCATAAAACAGAATTTCTGATGGTTGTTTGATGGGCTAAAAATACGATTTTTATGGCACAAACGTACATGAAATTGTCAGCACAATTTTACAAGGAGGTTGTCTAGTCTTGGTGAGTAAAGATACTCACGTAGATCGGTTATGCGAAGCTTTACGAACTCGGAATGGTTGTGGTCGACGAATTGATCAACGGAGATGAAATCGACAAGAGAGATGATCCCCAATCCAAAGTAGTTGAGGTTGAAGTGAAGATGAAGACCTAGGTGATTGATGTTGAGATAGAGGAGGGAATGGTGAAGGTTTTCTCTTTGGTGAAGTGAAAAAGAGAAAGAAATGTAAAGGAAGGGATTTATATAGGTTTTGATTTTATAAAGGAGATGTAATTATGTAGAAGGGAGGGGTTTAATTGCAAAATAGGAGATGGGATGGGTGTCTCTCCTTGGCCACTTGGCCGGCCATGGGGAAGAGAGAGAGGGGTGCATTAATGGGGATATTTTGGAGGAAAGATATTTTGGAAAATATGAATTGTTGGAATTTTTAGAAATTGGAAATCCTTTGGCTTGGAGAAGAAGGAAAGAATAAAGGAAAAGAGAAAAAGAAAAGATTTGAAATGAGGAGATATTTTCTTGGTCTCCGAAATCAAAATGTCGGAAACACAGTTTCCCGAGTTAATGTCGAGCATGCGGGAAAACATTTCAGAAAATACCGAAATCGTCCGAAATTCAAGTATCTCGGAACGACTCGTAATTGATACTAAAAATCAATAATATTATACTAAATATCATAGTGAAATCCGTTTTAAGAAATACGGTATAGTTTTAAAGTTAAAAATCCCGGAACCAATAAAATACCGACTCCGTTGGAATTTTCATAAATTCATAAAATCCTCAGAAAAAGAATGTAGGTAGAAAATATGATTCTAAGGAATAATGCCTAAAGGGCCATCTTGAAATTCCTAACTGTTTGGAATTTAAAAATACTGGAATCAGTCTTCTATCGACTCCGGCGGAAAATCCATAAATTCGTAAAATTTTCAGAAAAAGTATTTAAATAAGAAATGTGATTCTAAGAAGAAAAGTCTAAAGACTCTTCTGGAAATTCCAAGTGGTTTGTGAATTAAAAATCCGGGAAGCGGTCAGCGACACTGGCCGACACCCGTTATGAAGAAATTCCTTTTAATTTCAGAAAATTCCAGAAATTCATGTAAAATCTAGTATATTGGAAAATGATATTTGAAATTAAAATTGGTCGAATACGGAAAGTAAGTCGAAAAATACGTTTCAAAAACTGAATACGCAATTAAGCACGTATTCCGGGAACGGGGTATTACAAAGAGTGATGGAATCTTTATAAGTCAAGTCAAGTACGCAAAGAAACTCATCAAGAAATACAGACTTGAAGGGTCAAAGACTAGCAAAACTCCCATGGCTACCACAACCAAACTTGACAAGGATGAATAAGGTAAAAGTGTAGACATAAAACTTTATAGAAGCATGATTGGTAGTTTGTTGTATTTAACGGCTAGTAGGCCGGATATCATGTTTAGTGTATGTCTTTATGCTAGATTCCAATCTTGTCCTAAAGAGTCCCACTTGATTGCGGTAAAACACATTATTTGACACCTTAAGGGCACTATTGGAATGGGTCTATGGTATCCAAAGACTGGACAATTTTCAATGACGAGTTTTTCGGATGCCAACTATGCAGGTTGTAGAGTGGATAGGAAGAGTACAAGTGGAACATATCAGTTTCTAGGAAATTATCGTGTTTAATGGTCTTTCAAGAAACAAAATTTTGTAGACTTCTCAACCGCCGAGGTGGAATATGTTGCGATCGGGGCTTGTTGTGCTCCAGTCCTTTGGACGAAACATACTCTCCTTGATTATGATTTGCATTAAGTCTATGTTAAAATATTTTGTGATAATACTAGTACTATTCATATGACTAAAAATGCAAATCAACATAGTAAGACTAAACACATAGAGATTCGATATCACTTTCTTAGAGATCATTATGAGAAAGGAGATATTGGTATTGATTATGTTTCTACTAAATTTTAACTTGCCGATATTTTTACTAAACCACTTGATTTTAACATATTTTCGTTTATATGTGATGAACTAAATGTTTGTATTATTGATTGATGAGATTTCATGATTGTTTACTAACCCTTTTTGATGTATGACAAAAAGGGGGAGAAGTATTTGTGGTGGTTTCATTTTTTGGTTTCATGTTTTGTACATGTTCATCTCATATATATATATATATATATATATATATATATATATATATATATATATATATATATATATATATATATATATATATATATATATATATATATCATGTTTTATACTTCATAATAGAGCATTATTTGAGGGGGAGTTTTTACCTCCCTCCTATATTTTGTTTTATAGCTTATATGTTTTGTCATCATCAAAAAGGGGGAGATTGTTGGCCCAAAGGTTTCAATCCCCGGGTTATGTGTTTTGATGATAAAAAGTTCTTTAAAAGCTATTTGGTACTAATAGAAGTTCAAGAATGAATTTTAGGTTGGTACATGTATGGATGGCTCAAGCATGCGATATTAAGCTCTAACTCAATCACTGCTCAACATCAAGTTTTAGAGACGCCTGCTTGTAAACTCATCTTGTAAATAGTTTTTATTAAAGATTAGTATATATGGTTGAAACTCAAAAATATACACACATCAAAATACACGTTTTTCTAAAGTATGATTTTGGCTTCTCAAATTTTCTAAAATTTTTTTTTATCAAGTTTTGAACTTATATCTAGCAGCTATGTATGTTTCCTATCTTCCAAAATCCGAACAAAAATATTTAAAAATTTTACATATCTTCAAAAAGATTTTTCAAAAACTGTTTTGGCTAAGGTCGGTCGACCTTGCCTATTACAGGCCAAAACGGTCGACCGAAGTTCTAGCAATTGGGGGTGTGCACGTTCATGGTCGACCGGGCGATCGACCAGTCCCTATTGCGGTCGATCGGGCGGTCGACCGACTGTAAACAGCCAACTCTCGGTTTGTCACGGTCGACCAACCGGTCGACCGGGGAGTGCTAACGATCGGATTTTTGACTCTATCGGTCGACCGGCCGGCCGACCGCTAGTATGCCAGATTAGCAATTCTGACTGTTTTGTTTTAATTATTTTTAAAACATGTTTAAATTCAAAGTGTGGATAGTTGATTTTGAGGGTCAATTTATTTCTCTTTTATGCTAGTAAAACTATTCTAAGTTTACTCTTCCTAAAACTTATATAAAGGGGTCATTAGGGCAGAGGTCTTTACCACAACAAATTGAAAAAATTTAAAGTTTTGTGCTTACTAGAGAAAAAGTCTTTGTTTCAGTTTTTGTGCTTTTATTCTCTGAAATTCTCTTCAAGTTCTGCTTCTAAAAATCTCTCTTCTATTTTTAAATTTCACTTACAAATCCTTGAGCTTCAATCTTATATATTATTCTTTAAGGTTTTTGTAAAGAAGTGTTTTCAAGAGAGAGTTTGTGTTCTTTTGATCACCCAGTGCTTATTGTATTATTGCTAAGCTACCTCTGAAGTAGAGGAGTGTGTTGGGGAGTTGTGTACTCCATAGTGGTTGTAATTTCTTTGGTAGGAAATTCTAGTGGATTGGAAATCCTTCACGGTGGTGAAGGCGGGGACGTAAATCGGTAGCTCGAACCTCGAAACAAATCTCTTTATTTGCGATTGATTTACTTGTCATCTTATCTATTTTATATTCATTCATTTATTGTCGATCTATACTCTTACAACAAAATTGTATTGAGCACCTCAAACTCTTATCTAAAGGAATTACGAGGAAGAAATTCAGAACCCTTCACGGAGTATACGGCTTTTAATCTTGCTTTGAGTGATCATTTTCATCATCTCATTTTTATTTTGCATTGAGTATTGATTTGATTAGCCTTACACCTATTCACCCCCCCTTTAGGTGTAATTTCAGTTTCGTCCGGACATCATGGAGCTATTGAAACTGAGGTTCATAAACTCATCGAATGGGGCTTCATTCGTGGGGAGCAACACCTAGACTGGATTGCCAACATTATCCCCGTTCTTAAGAAGAATAGAAAGACCCGAGTCTGTATTGACTACGGCGATCTTAATGCAGCCTGTCCTAAAGATGAGTTTTCACTGTCCATCACTGACGTCAGGATTGACAACACCTGTGATTTTGAGAGAATGTGTTTTATGGATGGCTTTCAGGATAAAACCAGATTAAGATGTATCCAGATGACGACAACCATACTTCATTCCGGACACTATTGGAGTTGTACTGTTATACTGTTTTGCCATTCGGGCTAAAGAATACTGGAGTAACCTACCAATGAGCGCGATTTTTCATAGCCACCTCCGGAAAATAGTAGAATTTTATGTCAATGATATTGCCATCAAAAGTCGCGATAAAATGATCATCTTCATGACTTAAAACAGTGTTCGATATAATGCGGGCTCATCAGCTGAAAATGAATCCAACGAAGTCTTTCTTGAGTGTTTCAAGTGGCAAGTTCTTGGGACTTATTGCCACATCGAAAGGAATCCATCTTGATCCGGACAAGGTCAAAGTTATTCCGAGCATGCAACCACCTAAGAATCTTAAGGAACTTAGAGGTCTGCAAGGTAGGTTGGCTTATTCTGAAGATTCATCAAAAATATTTTGGGTTGTTGTCAACTATTCACCCGGCTTATGAAAAGGGCATCTCTTTTGTATGGGATAAAACTTGCCAAAAGGCTTTCGAGAATATTAAAGAATACCTCATCAGGTCTCCAGTCCTGGTAGCTCCCATGTTAGGAAAATCATTCTTGCTCTATGTAAGAGCTATGGACCATTCTCTGGGTGCTCTTCTAGCCCAAAAGAATGATGAAGGCCATGAACATGCCATTTACTATTTGAGCAGAACCCTGATAGGAGCTGAGTCCTTATGTAACCCTATTGAGAAGGAATATGTAGCTCTTATCTTTACCATTCAAAAAACGCGACATTTCTTGGTTGATCAAACCATACACATCATTTTTATAGTTAATCCTTTGCGTATCCTCATGACAAAACCAGGTGCTGGCCCAAAGGCCTATCACCCTAGTTTTGATGATGATCAACTCATGAAGTTATATTTACTAATGATCTTGTGTTTGATTAGTGACAGATTCATTATCAAGATCTTAGTAGGTGCATAGCTCAACAAAGGACAAAATATCAAGATTTGGAGCTAGCACGGCGTGATCTAAGGAGTTTTTGGATCAAGCTTGGACCAAGTCAAGAAGATGAGAAGACTTCAAGGGAAGACTTCAAGATCAAGACTTGTGTCTAGGTTTGTTTTTATAAGATTTTGTTTTAGTTAAAATGTAAAGGATAGAATAGTTGGTGGATTGCTCAAGTTCATATCACACACACACTCTTGATTTATATGTGTTTTCATAAAGATTTTTAGCTCTAGAAAAATACCGTTTTGGTTTTTGATGTTTCAAATATACATGTGTTTTTAACCAAAACCATTTTAGAACTCTCGACTGTTCTGCTAATCTGCTCGACATCCTTTTAGTTTTCTAGTCATAACTTTTGATTCCTATATTCAATTAACATGATTTAAATTGCACTTTAAAGATGACTTTCAGATCTACATTTAATATTCAATAATCATTTTCTGATTTAAATGTTAAGAATGTCAAATATTGGGTTGAAGTCTGAAAAACAGTTTACAGTTTCTGATTTGATACCTTTTAGTATTTTATTGATAACTTTCAATTTAGAATTGATATTGATTTGATTTAAGTTGCATTAGAAAGAAGACTTCAATATCTACAAATTCATCCTATATACTTATTCCCAAATTCGAACGTTTTAGACTTCAAAACTGTGCTCCAAGTTAACCTATTGCACAGAGGTCGGTCGACCGGGCGGGTCGACCGGAACCAAGTGCGGTCGACCGCAACGGTCGACCAACGTGCACAAAACTGTGCACGTCTGGCAGTTTTGTGCGGTCGACCGGGCCGGTCGACCGGAACTGAGAGCTGTGCTCTCTGTTCTTCTGGGTCGACCGGGCCGGTCGACCGGAGGCTGTAACGGTCGGATTTTTGACCGTTGGCAGTCGACCGGGCGGTCGACCGGAAGCTCTGACAGAGCCCAACGGTCAGATTTTTCTGACCTCTATAAAAGGAGGTTTTGTCATAGTTTCTTTACAAGATTTTGGAGAGTTCTTGAGCCAGTTTTTCTCAGTCTTTTAAAAGAGTTTTCTCCACAAAATAGTGAGCTAATACTTCCAATCTAAAGGGAGTTTTATCAAGAGTGGTTTATTGTGATTCTTTGAGTTTTCCTCCACCCTTCTTTCCTTGCTTTCTCACACAAACACTTGAGCATCCATTGAGCTATTCATTCTATAGGTGTTGTAGTGAGAGATTTTTGTAGGTGATCAAAGTGTTTAGATCACCAAGATTTCAACTTTGTACTTTGAGGAGACGGGCAAGTGTGCTCGTGGTTGTTTAGGGTTCGGGTGCGAACTCTTGTAGCTAGAGGTGCGGCCTCAACGAGCCGGTGGGCTTGTGGTGTGTAAGGGACTAGGGAGTCTGAGGGCTTGTAGGTGTTGCGGCACCAAGGAGAGATCCGTTGGGATCGTGCATAGTGGAAATCCTTCGTGTGTCGAAGGCGGGGATGTAGAGCAAGTGTGCTCGAACCTCGGAACACACCCTTGTGTTTGCGATTGCTCTTTCTCTCTCTCTTGTCTCTTATTTATATCTTGCATTAAATTATTGTCTATCTTTATATGCATGATATACCCTTGTGCTTAATTGTTATATACTTGCTTGGGATTGTTGATAACACTAGTATTCAACCAAGAGAGCCAACGCGGCACCTCAACCCATTCAAGGGGAATCTAGAGGAGCTTGTCCAGAGCCCTGCAAAGGGAATTCGGCAACACTCTTGTGTTATACATAAGTGTTTAATTAAAAGAAGTTTAATTTGGTCATAATAGATTTAATTCCGCATTATTTGTTCATAAGTGACCATTAGATTAGCCATCACCTATTCACCCCCCCTCTAGGTGAACTTACAATTGGTATCAGAGCTAGTGCTCTTGATATTGGGTCTAACAACCTAAGAGTTAAAGATCCTCATTGTAGGCTAATCACAATATTTGTACACACACCATGGACTTCATGTCACCACCCACCTTTGACATTCTCAACATCCAAATTTGGAAGGTTAAGATGTCATTGTACCTCAAAGCCTTAGGATTTCATGTCTATCTTGCCACTACTAATAATGCATATTGTTTAGATGGTAAGAATTTTGAGGCTAATACAAAAGCCCTTAATGCTTTAAAGTCTACCCTAGATGATGTTTATTTATCTAGAGTTGCTAATATTGATTCGGCTTTTGTAGTATGGAACATCTTCACCTCCCTTGGCGAAAAGGATCTATACTATGCGGGGAGCGATTTGGACGTTGGAAGCGACATCTCCAACGTATGCTATATGGTCCAAGGGGATAACCCCCTTGAGGTAAACTCCGAATCCGATGATGAGGACATGTCATATGATGAGCTCACTTCATTTTGTCAAACAATACTTGAGAAATATGACATGATTAAAAAGGAGAATAAAAATTTGAAGAAGAACATTGCATGCATGCATAAGGAACAAGATTCATTTAGAAGTAACATTGCATGTTTAGAAAAAGATAACAAGAATTTGAAAAAGAATTTTGATGCCATGCTTAATGATAAAGATTCATTAGAAAATAAAATGGCATACTTAGAAAAAGAAAATAAAGATTTGAAAAATGAAAATGTTTCCCTTATGTCTAAATTAAATGATCTTTGTGAAGGGAACACTATTTTGAAAGATAAAATTGATATGGTGGAAAAACAAAAAGAAGTTGTTTTTCAAGAAAATAAATCTTTGAAAAGAAAAATTTGTGAAAAAGAAAAGGATTTTGTTTCACAAAAGAAAAAGAAAAATGACCATATATCTCATCATGCTTTACATGCCACCACTAATGAGATTAAGAATTTGAAAAATAAAATAAATAATTTGAGTTCAACCTTGAACTTTTGTGCATTTAATCATTCTAAGTTGGAGTCCATGTTTGCAAAGAAACAAACTCCTTCCTCTCATGCACATCATCATGATCATGCTTATGTTGCACAACACGATCACAAACATACACATAAGCATGCTAAGGTGTACATATGTACATATTGTGGCCGCAAAGGCCATTTAGCAAAATTTTGTTATGATAATATAAATTCTCTAAATTTTGCTAATTATAAAAGATTTTGGGTTCCTTACAAGTCTAACCCCAAAGGACCCAAGAAAATATGGGTACCAAAACCCCCACCTTTTGCTTTTGATGTAGGTGAGGGCTCTCACAAAACGTGAGAGGATTGGTGCCTTGGTAGTGGATGCACTTGGACATGATGGACATACTTTTGGGATGCATCACTATCAAGGAACTTTGGTGGGACAACCACCATATTTGGAGCTTTGGAGTTGGTAACAATTTCTAAACTCCTACTTTTATGTACATACTTTTAATTTCATATATCATATAGCATGTTCATGATTTATGAATTTATGTGCTTCATGTGGTATTTACATGCTTAGATGTAGAATGTGTCAAACTTGATTTTATGCATGTACACTTAGTGAGTATCAAATTGATTCATATACATTCACTCTTCATGCTCATTTGTACCCACTATATGCATATGTATAAGACTAGTTTTGATGATTCTCATTTATACATGCTTTGCCAATTTTTATGCTTTACTTCATGTATATATATTCTTAATTCAAATCTAATAAATATACATGTATACCCGTGAGTCTCTTGCCTTCATGCAAATGCCTTTGATAGACTCTTTTAGATTTGGGATATGTATGTGTATTGTTAGGATTGGATTAGTCATACATATACCATGAGGATTAGTATTTTGATGAAAAATGATTTTTTGTGTTTTTGTTAAAAAAAAAAAAATGTGACTTATGATCTTTTGAGCTTCATTGACTATTTTCATAAAAATGCTATTTACATGATCATTTAACACTCACATTTTTGTTAAAATCATTTTCGAGCCTTATAGACCATGAGTGCTTAAATTTTTATGTATTTAGTTATGCTTTATGGAAAACATATGATTTGATATATTTGAAGGATCTTTAACTAGTTTTTCAAAAACATTTATACTAGTTATTTATTCTTCAAATAGTTTTTGAGATTTACACATGATTCTATTTCTCTCAAAATTTATTTGATGCTTCATGTATTGAATATTAGTTTATATGTTAGTTTTTATCAACACTAGGACTTATACTTGTACATATCGTGGGCCACAAATAAATCTATTTATATTTGTGCTTGAATGCTTATTTGAACCCATGAAATGTGCTTGTATTGCTTGGTTTTAATAATACATACATTTTTAAACTTGTATTCCCACTTTTTGGATTTGATTTATGATCATGTGTTTTCATTTCATGTATATGTGTATTTTGCCAAACTTTAAGATATACATGTATACCTCTTGAGTCATTTGCCTTTAATGCAAATCTATTTATATGGACTCATTTGTGTTTAAGAGATATGTATGTATACTTATTGTGTTGTCAAAACATACATATATCTTGAAACATAAATTTTGTTTTTAATAAAAAAATGTGTGATGATTTAAAGGAATATTGAGCTTTGTTGCCATTTTCATGATGCCATGTTCCACATAACACTAGTACACTCACTTCTTTTTGATATGCACTTTATGGATTCTAGAGTGTTTTTTAGTGCCTTGTGTTTCATTGATATTTCATGAAAAATTTTTGCTTTATTCCTTGATTGAAGGATTCCGTACTAGTTGTTAAACACCTTCATTTAACTAGTTCGAATTCTTCATGTGGTCGATTATATGATATATACACTTAAGCTTAATTTTCAATTGGTATCATTAGATATTTTCAATTGGTATCAATTTGATTCATGTTGTATATACTCATATTTTGTTCTTTCATGTATGTATGCATCTACTTCAATTGATATTATCTTTTCATATATATATGTGATCTTTTGTGCTTGATTTACACGTATATTATATACTATATGTTTGCTTATCAAGATTTTGGTTTTAAAAAAAAAATATTTGATATGAACTTGTGTTTTGTATTGCCTATATGCAATGAGAGCTTAACATCTCTCTTACATATAGATTCATGTTGAGTGTATTGTGTATTGATGAGCTTAACATCTCTTCTTTATATGGTACACGTGTGTAGGGGGAGCTTCACATCTCCTCTTATGCATTACATAATATGTGTTATGTGAGTTAGGGCTTGTCATCCCTTCTTCATGTAATGCATATGTGTAGGGAAGCTAACTTAGCGTCTTCCTCTTCATGAATGTATATGCATATAAATCTTATTGATTGATTTGATTTTACCCTCCTTGATTTCCTTATTTTTGACAAAAAGGGGGAGAAAATTTGTTTGATGATTTGAACTTTGAACCCTTTGTTGATGATTGACAAAAAGGGGGAGAAGTATTTGAGTTATATGCATGATTTTCTTACGTAAGGGGGAGAAAGATTTTAAGTTCTTATATGCATACTTATGTTTTTTACTCATGCATAGCAAATAAATAATAAGATAAATATTTGTTTTGTTTTATATGCACTCATTTGCATACATGTTTATGTGCTTTAATGTCATATCTATTTATCTCTAGTGATGCAAGAGTTAAGGGGGAGCTTCTTTGAAGCTTTACTTTAATCCATGCATATATAACTCCATGAGTTTTGTCATCATCAAAAAGGGGGAGATTGCTGGCCCAAAGGCCTATCACCCTAGTTTTGATGATGATCAACTCATGAAGTTATATTTACTAATGATCTTGTGTTTGATTAGTGACAGATTCATTATCAAGATCTTAGTAGGTGCATAGCTCAACAAAGGACAAAATATCAAGATTTGGAGCTAGCACGGCGTGATCTAAGGAGTTTTTGGATCAAGCTTGGACCAAGTCAAGAAGATGAGAAGACTTCAAGGGAAGACTTCAAGATCAAGACTTGTGTCTAGGTTTGTTTTTATAAGATTTTGTTTTAGTTAAAATGTAAAGGATAGAATAGTTGGTGGATTGCTCAAGTTCATATCACACACACACTCTTGATTTATATGTGTTTTCATAAAAGATTTTTAGCTCTAGAAAAATACTGTTTTAGTTTTTGATGTTTCAAATATACATGTGTTTTTAACCAAAACCATTTTAGAACTCTCGACTGTTCTGCTAATCTGCTCGACATCCTTTTAGTTTTCTAGTCATAACTTTTGATTCCTATATTCAATTAACATGATTTAAATTGCACTTTAAAGATGACTTTCAGAGCTACATTTAATATTCAATAATCATTTTCTGATTTAAATGTTAAGAATGTCAAATATTGGGTTGAAGTCTGAAAAATAGTTTACAGTTTCTGATTTGATACTTTTTAGTATTTTATTGATAACTTTCAATTTAGAATTGATATTGATTTGATTTAAGTTGCATTAGAAAGAAGACTTCAATATCTACAAATTCATACTATATACTTATTCCCAAATTCGAACGTTTTAGACCTCAAAACTGTGCTCCAAGTTAACCTATTGCACAGAGGTCGGTCGACCGGGCGGGTCGACCGGAACCAAGTGCGGTCGACCGCAACGGTCGACCGACGTGCACAAAACTGTGCACGTCTGGCAGTTTTGTGCGGTCGACCGGGCCGGTCGACCGGAACTGAGAGCTGTGCTCTCTGTTCTTCTGGGTCGACCGGGCCGGTCGACCGGAGGCTGTAACGGTCGGATTTTTGACCGTTGGCGGTCGACCGGGCGGTCGACCGGAAGCTCTGACAGAGCCCAACGGTCAGATTTTTCTGACCTCTATAAAAGGGGGTTTTGTCATAGTTTCTTTACAAGATTTTGGAGAGTTCTTGAGCCAGTTTTTCTCAGTCTTTTAAAAGAGTTTTCTCCACAAAATAGTGAGCTAATACTTCCAATCTAAAGGGAGTTTTATCAAGAGTGGTTTATTGTGATTCTTTGAGTTTTCCTCCACCCTTCTTTCCTTGCTTTCTCACACAAACACTTGAGCATCCATTGAGCTATTCATTCTATAGGTGTTGTAGTGAGAGATTTTTGTAGGTGATCAAAGTGTTTAGATCACCAAGATTTCAACTTTGTACTTTGAGGAGACGGGCAAGTGTGCTCGTGGTTGTTTAGGGTTCGGGTGCGAACTCTTGTAGCTAGAGGTGCGGCCTCGACGAGCCGGTGGGCTTGTGGTGTGTAAGGGACTAGGGAGTCCGAGGGCTTGTAGGTGTTGCGGCACCAAGGAGAGATCCGTTGGGATCGTGCATAGTGGAAATCCTTCGTGTGTCGAAGGCGGGGATGTAGAGCAAGTGTGCTCGAACCTCGGAACACACCCTTGTGTTTGCGATTGCTCTTTCTCTCTCTCTTGTCTCTTATTTATATCTTGCATTAAATTATTGTCTATCTTTATATGCATGATATACCCTTGTGCTTAATTGTTATATACTTGCTTGGGATTGTTGATAACACTAGTATTCAACCAAGAGAGCCAACGCGGCACCTCAACCCATTCAAGGGGAATCTAGAGGAGCTTGTCCAGAGCCCTGCAAAGGGATTTCGGCAACACTCTTGTGTTATACATAAGTGTTTAATTAAAAGAAGTTTAATTTGGTCATAATAGATTTAATTCCGCATTATTTGTTCATAAGTGACCATTAGATTAGCCATCACCTATTCACCCCCCTCTAGGTGAACTTACACCAGGATCATTGAACTCAAGGTTAGCTAAATGGGCCATTCTCCTGTCCTAATACGACACGCTCTTTGTTCCTCAAAAGGCGATGGAGGGTTAGGCCCTTGCAGACTTTCTGGCAGCACATCCGGTTTCAGAGAGTTCAAAACTTTATGAAGATATTCCAGACGAGATTTTCGAAACCAATATGACCTCAAAGGATGAGGTGTGACATATGTTCTTTGATGGAGCATCAAGAACAGGCCCCAAAGGTAAGATAATTGCCGGTGTGGGGGTGTATTTGTCTCACCATAAAATCACGTCCTTCCTCGGGCGTTTTCACTAACAACACCCTGTTCTAACAACGTAGGAGAGTATAATGCTCAGCTTATTGGTTTATAGCTCGCTCATGAAATTGGGGTACCATACCTTGAGGCTTATGGTGACTCAAAACTGATTGTCCATCAGGTCAAAGGAGAATACGAGGTTCGACACGAAAACTTGCTACCTTATTTCCATGCAGTCATCGAAATGGCCAATTCATGTATGGCTTTTATATCGGTCATGTATCTCGTCTCTAAAATACTAAGACAGATGATTTGGCTGCGCTGGCAGCTACATTGGCCTTATTCATTAATGCAACGTATCATCTTACGGTGACCGCTCGACGCCTCTTCTGCCTGAAGTATGCGTTGAAAACTAATGAAGTTCATGCAACCTCAAAAGGCATCGAGCTTAGAGATTAGCAATTTTTCATCATTGACTATGCCTTGCATGATATATTACCGAATGATCCTAAGGAAACAGCTTCTATCCGACGAAGGTCTCCCCACTTTTACTATGATCCAGTACTAAAGACGCTCTACCGCTACTTATATGACGGTATCTTGCCCCGGTACCTATCCAACTCTGAAGCACAAGAAGTGCTTAAAAATGCACACGATGGTATATGCGGGGCACATCAACCAGGTCCGATGCTCAATAATCGATTGCACAGACTCGGTAATTATTGGCTAACCATGATAGCTGATGCGATCAAATATGTAAAAAAGTGTAAAGCCTGTCAAATTCATGCAGATATCATATACCAACCTCTGGAGCTACTTCACCCAACTATTGCTTCATGACCATTTGAAGCATAGGGAATCGATGTCATAGGACCTATTCGCCCCTCATCAATGAAAGGTCATCGATTCATCTTAGCGATGACCGACTACTTTTCAAAGTGGGCGGAAGCTATACCACTTATTGAAGTAAAAATTTTCAACGTGGTTCACTTCATTAAACATCATATCATCCATCGATTTGGTGTTCCCTGGCGGATTATTCATGACAACGGACCCAATTTGCAAGCCAAGTATCCTATTGGTTCTGCAACAAGTAACAAATTCAGAATGTGATTTCAACCGCTTATAACCCTGCTGCCAACAGCTTAGCGGAAGCATTCAATAAGACAATTATTAAGCTACTCAAAAAATTTGTTTCAACAAGCAAACGAGATTGGAATGAGAAGCTTAGTGAATGTTTTTTGGGCCTACGGAACTACGGTCCAAACCTCAACAGACAATACATATTTTTCTCTAGTATATGGGTGTGAAGCAGTCATACCTCTGGAGATCTATAGACTGTCCAAAAATCACTGAGGATAAGTCATCAAAAAGCAGAGTCCAAACTCTAGACACGGGGCTAATTATAGCCACTCGTATAATGCCAAGGCGCAGAGTATGAAGCCTGCGCCTCAACCCCAGTACAGTACCAAGACGCGAGGGTTGAAACCCGCATCCCAGCTGCTCGGTAATAGCCAAGACGCGACTCGAAGCCCGCGTCCTTACTTCAGTACAGTATCAATACGCGAGAGCTTGAAGACCGCGCCTGGTAGAGTTCGAAACTCGCCTCCAGCAAGGTTCGAAGTCAATGACAAAACGCGAGGCTCAAAGCCCGCGTCTCGGTTATAACTGCCCTCATTACTGAGTCAATTACTAGCCACGAAATGAGGGAGTTAGCCCCCATTATGGAGTATTTTTAGTGGGACACTTTTACCCCCTGAAACCTCTATAAATAGCCCAGTTTTCTATGGAAGAGGGGCCGAAAAATTTTGATCAGAAGAACTTCGGTTGTAAGCCTTAGAAAAACCAGAATCTCCAGCTAAAAAAAAGAGAGTTCAACTCTTCTAACAACTTGCTGCGTACAATTTTGTTATTTCCTACAGTCTCTTTGAGATTTTTGGTTGGGCAGAAGCTGTGTTACTTCATCTACCGTCTAAAGAGAAGTTTCTCAAAAGATCGTGAAGTTCACCCGGTCAATGAAAAACGAGAATCACTTTCCATCGCCACATCAAGAACCCAACACTAAACAAAGGAAGATTTGAGCTTGAATATCTTCCCTCTCTTGTAATCGGAGTATTAACCCGTTGTAATTCTTCATTGATTCAAGAAAATTTTACACGAATTTCCCTCACCAAACAAGATCCAGATGTCATCGCTACGGGTTGCCTTAGTAACCAAGATGACTAAGAAAAATAACGATCGGCTACGCCTTCAAGAACTCGAAACTCTAGACGAGAGATGACTACGAGCTCAATAACGCATTGAGTTGTACCAAGCTCGGATCTCGAAAGCTTTTA
Source organism: Agave tequilana (assembly GCA_038442645.1). Classification (NCBI taxonomy): domain Eukaryota; kingdom Viridiplantae; phylum Streptophyta; class Magnoliopsida; order Asparagales; family Asparagaceae; genus Agave; species Agave tequilana. The sequence continues at coordinate 68,163 of JAVJIF010018806.1, read as the reverse complement.
ATAAGAAGGTTAAAGAAAGGGTGTTCCAGAAAGAAGATTTGATTTTACCTGTCAGATGATGTATGGGCGTGACAAACAAAACCCAAAGGCAAATTCCAACCCAAAAGGGAAGGGCCATTCATGATAGAAACAGTCTATTCAAACGGGGCCTACTGTCTAGAAACTCCAAACGGTGACACACTCATGATGTCCGTTAATGGCAAATTCTTAAAGAAGTGCTATCCTTGATCACATTAACACCTCACCTCTGATCAAATAAGTACTCCTTATAACTATGTTAAGATTAAACCTCTGGTCATTCAAATTAAGATCATTTGATTATTTCTCCTTCCTCAAAGAAATATCTTTTACCCCCAAGCAGAATTGATTTCGATTCAACGCCTGATCGGCTAACGACAGTATTTCAGTAGAGAATGCCAGACCACCTGTCTCATTCCCCACAGAGTTCTTCTTAACTCTTTATTCCTAGCAAGATTTTAGAGGTCACCGGTGGAATACAGAAATCTTCGCTTCATGTGATACGATCCGAAGCCTTCGGTAAATAAGGCTAGAGGAAAAAATATTGGCTTTAAAGTCCAATATAAATTCTCAACAACTCATCATGCTGAGGGAAATAGCATGACTAGCCCAACTCAAACGGTGGTTGGTAAAGGCATACCAAATTCGTTGATAACTGAGGATTTGCTAAAAATCCTAAGGGACCTGATCCTATTTAATTTTTCTCTAAAATCTCTTACCAATTCCTGCCCATGGAATGGTAGAACCACGCAAAACAATATTCATTTCCCGAACGAAGTGAATCACAAGTCAAACCTGTCATGTTAATATTAAACCTCTGATGGTGAGACTCTAACATATTTCCCAATGGATAAAATGAACATCCCCAACGGAAGATTCTAATTTTTCCCAGCAGATTAAAGCTTCACTTGTCATTCTCTTCCATAGAATGACAGGCCCACTTAAATGTTGGCCCAAAGGCCTATCACCCTAGTTTTGATGATGATCAACTCATGAAGTTATGTTTACAAATGATCTTGTATTTAATTAGTGACAGATTCATTATCAAGATCTTAGTAGGTGCATAGCTCAACAAAGGATAAAATGTCAAGATTTGGAGCTAGCACGGTGTGATCCAAGGAGCTTTTGGATCAAGCTTGGACCAAGTCAAGAAGATGAGAAGCCTTCAAGTGAAGACATCAAGAAGATGAAGACTTGTGTCTAGGTATAAGATTTTGTTTTTTTTGTTTTAGTTAAAAATGTAAAGGATAGAGTAGTTGGTGGATTGCTCAAGTACATATACTCACACACTTTTGATTTAGTTTGTTTTAGAAAAGAATTTTAACCAAAAATCAAACATGTATTCAAGTGAAGATTTCAAGTGTTTTGTTCATTTTTGGTATTTCTCATATACATATCTTTTAACCAAAACCATATTTAGAGCTTAATGCCAAAAACATAGATATTTCATCTTGATTGTGTAGTGGATCATATCCATACACACTATGCCTTAGAATGAATTATAATATCTTGTTTTTGTATTTTGAAGATGTTTTGAAAAAACAAAGTTTAGAAAACATGTTTTGGAAAATACATTTTTATCTTGAGCCAAATATTTCCAAGGTACAAAAATAGTCCAATCTTTTATAACATGCCTTGATTTTGTGCAAGCATGTTTGTATATCAAAGTATATTGGTTAAACTATTTTTGTAGATTTTTATGTATTTTATGGGATTTTATTTGAGCCAAAAAGACTAACTTTTTAAATCCCAGAAAACTGTTTCAGGCTTCGGATAAGTCGACTAGTAGCCTTTATAAGTCGACTAATCCTGAAGTCGGCTGACCGGACCGGTCGACCGACGTGCACAGATGTGCACGCCTTTGTGCACTGGAGAACGGCCGACCGTGCCGGTCGACCGCTCCAGAGAGCAGAGCTCTCTGGAAAGTTCGGCCGACCGTACGGGTCGACCGACAGAGAGTTAGACTCTCAGCTCCAGTGGGTCGGTCGACCCAGGCGGTCGACCGTGGCTCCAACGGTCTGATTTCTGACCGTTGGCGGTCGACCGCACGGGTCGACCGGCAGCTCTGACAGACCCCAACGGCTATATTTTTCTGGCCTAAAAATTGGGGGTTTGGTCATTGTTTTGAGCCAAGATTTTGGAGACCTTTAGAGCCAGTTTTTCCTATTCTTTCAGAAGAGTTTTTCTCCACAAAATAGAGAGCTAATACTTCCAATCCAAAGGGAGTTTTATTTAGAGTGTGTTAAAAGTGATTTCTTGAGTTTTTCACCATAGTTCTTCCTTGCTTTCTCACAATCACTTGAGCTATCCATTGCCTTATCTATCCATAGGATTGTGTTGTGAGAGTTTGTAGTTGGTGATCAAAGTGTTGTAGATCACCAAAGATTTTTTCTTTGTTCTTTGAGGAGACGGGCAAATGTGCTTGTGGTTGTTTAGGGTTCGGGTGCGAACTCTTCTTGTTTGAGGTGCGGCCTCGGCGAGCCAGTGGGCTTGCGGTGTGTACGGGACTAGAGAGTCCGAGGGCTTGTAGGTGTTGCGGCACCGAGGAGAGATCCATTAGGATCTTGCATAGTGGAAATCCTTCGTGTGTCGAAGGCGGGGATGTAGAACAAGTGTGCTCGAACCTCGAAACATACCCTTGTGTTTGCGATTGCTCACTCTCTCTCTCTCTCTTTGTCTCTTTTATATCTTGCATTCAATTATTGTCTATCTTTATATGCATGACACTTGTGTGCTTAAATTGATATACTTGCTTGGGTTTGTTTGCTAACACTTGTATTCAACAAGAGAGCCAACGCGGCACCTCAACCCATTCAAGGGGAATCTAGAGGAGTTTGTCCAGAGCCCTTCACGGGGAATTCGGCAACACTCTTTGGTTATACGTGGTGTTTAGTGTAAGAAGTTTAATTTGGTCATAATTGTTTTTAGCTTCCGCATTATTCGCATCATTTAGCATTAAGTGACCATTAGATTAGCCATCACCTATTCACCCCCCTCTAGGTGAACCTTCAATTGGTATCAGAGCTTGGTACTCTGATTTGGGTCTAACAACCTAGAGTTAAAGATCCTCTTTAGGCTAATCACAATATTTGTACACACACCATGGACTTCATGTCACCACCCACCTTTGACATTCTTAACATCCAAATTTGGAAGGTTAAGATGTCATTGTATCTCAAGGCCTTAGGCATTCATGTTTATCTTGCCATATCTAATGATTCATATTGTTCAAATGGTAAGAATTTTGAGGCTAATGCAAAAGCCCTTCATGCTATCAAGTCAACCCTAAATGATGATTATTTATCTAGGGTTTCTAACTTTGATTCGGCTTTTGTAGTATGGAACACCCTTACCTCCCTTGGCGAAAAGGATCTATACTATGCGGGGAGCGATTCGGATGTTGGAAGCAACACCTCCAACTTTTGCTATATGGTCCAAGGGGATAACCCCCTTGAGGTAAAATCCGAATCCGATGATGAGGACATGTCATATGATGAGCTTACTACCTTTTGTCAACTTGTGCTTGAGAAATATGACATGATTAAGAAAGAAAATAAAAATTTGAAAAAGAACATTGCTTGCATGCATATAGAACAAGATTCATTTAAATCTAACATTGCATGTTTAGAAAAAGATAACAAAAATTTGAAAAAGAATTTTGATGCCATGCTTAATGAAAAAGATTCATTAGAAAATAAAATGGCATGCTTAGAAAAGAAAATGAGTTTTTGAAAAATGAAAATGTTTCTCTCATGTCAAAATTGAATGATTTATGTGAAGGAAATATGTCTTTGAAAAATAAAATTGATTTGGTGGAAAAACAAAAAGAAGTTGTTTTCAAGAAAACATTACTTTGAAAAGAAAATTTGTTGAAAAGGAAAAAGAATTTGTTTCTAAAAAGAAAAAGAAAAATGATTCTATATCTCACCATGCTTTACATACCACAACTAATGAGATTAAGAATTTGAAAAATAAAATGGATGGTTTGAGTTCAACTTTGAACTCTTGTGCTTTTAATCATTCTAGGTTGGAGTCAATGTTTTCAAAGAAACAAACTCCACACATTCATGCACATCATAACCATGCATTTGCTTATGTTGCACAACATGATCACACTCCTACACATAAGCATATTAAGGTGTACGTATGTACACATTGTGGCCGCAAAGGCCATTTAGCAAAATATTGTTATGATAGGTTATATCATTTTAATTTTGCTAAGAATAAGAATTTTTGGGTGCCTTACAACAAGACTAACCCCAAAGGACCCAAGAAAATATGGGTACCAAAACTCCCACCTTTTGCTTTTGATGTAGGTGAGGGCTCTCACAAGACGTGAGAGGATTGGTGCCTTGGTAGTGGATGCACTTGGACATGATGGACATACTTTTGGGATGCATCACTATCAAGGAGCTTTGGTGGGACAACCACCATGTTAGGAGTTTTGGAGTTGGTAACAATCTCTAAACTCTTACTTTTTATGTTCATGCTTGTTCATTCCTAATATTCATAGCATGTTCATGTTTTATGATTTATTGTGCTTCATGTGGTATGAACTAGTTTAAATGTAGATTTTATCAAAACTTGCATGTATACATATACAAATAGTGAATTACAATTGATTCATATATAATTGAACTTCATTCTCATTTGTATCCACTATATGCATATGTATAGATATACATGTTTTACCTACTTTATGCTTTACTTCATGTATATGTATTCTTTATTCAAATCTAATAAATATACATGTATACCCGGGAGTCTCTTGCCTTCATGCAAACATCATTAATAGACTCTTTTAAGATTTGGGATATGTATGTGTATTGTTAGGATTGGATTAATCATACATATACCATGAAGATTAGTGTTTTGATGAAAAATGTTTTTTTTTTGTTAAAACTGTGACTTATGATCTTTTTGAGCTTCAATGACTTTTTTCATAAAAATACTACTTACACGATCGTTTAACACTCACACTTTTGTTAAAATCATTTTTGAGCTTTATAGACCATGAGTGCTTAAATTTTTGTGTGTCTAGTTATGTTTATGAAAAACATAAGATTTGATATATTTGAAGGATCTTTAACTACTTTTTCAAAAACAATTTATACTAGTTATTTATTCTTCAAATAATTTTTGAGATTGACACATAATTCTATTTTTCTCAAAATTTGATGCTTCATGATTTGAATATTAGTTTATATGTTAATTTTTGTCAACACTAGGATTTATACTTGTACATATCGTGGGCCACAAATAAATCTATTTATATTTGTGCTTGAACGCTTATTTGAACCCATGAAATGTGCTTGTATTGCTTGGTTTTGATGATCCATACATCTTTAAATTTGTATTCCTACATTTTGGATTTGATTTATGATCATGTGTTTTCATTTCATGTATATGTGCATTTTGCCAAACTTTAAGATATACATGTATACCTCTTGAGTCATTTGCCTTTAATGCAAATCTATTTATATGGACTCAATTGTGTTTAAGAGATATATATATGTATACTTATTGTGTTGTCAAAACATACATATACCTTGAAATATATTTTTTTTAAAAAAATGAATAAAAAAAATTTGTGATGATTTTCATATTTTCTCATTTAAAGGAATATTGAGCTTTATTGACATTTTCATGATACCATGTTCCACATAACACTAGTGTACTCACCTTTTTTTTTGAAAATTTTATGGACTTCATGGATATTAGAGTGTTTTTAGTGCCATGTGATTTACTTGTGTTTCATGAAAAACATTTTTGTTTTATTCCTTACTTGAAGGATTCCATACTAGTTTTAAAACATTTTCATATTAACTAGTGCAAATTCTTCATATGGTAGAGTATATGATAAGCTTACTTTTCAATTGGTATCATTGGATATTTTCAATTGGTATCAATATGATTTTTATATACTCGTATTTTGATTGTATGTATGAATGCTTTCAAATTTAAATTATATCAATTTCTATTGGTATTATCTTTTCATACATGTGATCTATTTGTGTTTTAAGAGAGTGAATCAATTGTTCTTAAAACACAATGTATATGCTAAGCTTAATTCAACTTTCTATTGGTAATTCTTAAAGCTTATGCAATATGTTTTCAAATTGATATCAAAATAAAAATATGTTTACTTGATATCTCAAAATGTGTTTTACTAAGTAGTTCAAAATTTTAAAGAAAAATTCAAAATGTTTGATTTGTATTTCCTATATGCAAGGAGAGCTTAACATCTCTCTTACATATGGATTCATGTTGAGTATATTATAAATTGAGAAGCTTGACAACTCTTCTTTATATGATATACGTGTGTAGGGGGAACTTCACATCTCCTCTTATGCATTACATAATATGTGTTATGTGAGTTAGGGCTTGTCATCCCTTCTTCATGTAATGCATATGTGTAGGGAAGCTAACTTAGCGTCTTCCTCTTCATGAATGTATATCGCATATAAATTTTTATTGATTGATTTGTATTATCCCTTCTTGATCTCTTTGTTTTTGACAAAAAGGGGAAGAAAAATTTGTTTGATTTGATTTTACTTTGACCCCTTTGTTGATGATTAACAAAAAGGGGGAGAAAGATTTTGAGTTTATATGCATAGTTAAGTAAGATTTATGTTTATGCATATATATTTTTGTATTACAAATAGGAGAAAAAGATTTTGATTTATGCTTGTTGCATGTTTTATCTCCATACTTGCATACATATTCATGTGCCTCATTGCCATATCTATTATTTATTTGGTATGCATGAGTTAAGGGGGAGCTTCTTTGAAGCTTTACTTTAATCCATGCATATATAACTTCATGAGTTTTGTCATCATCAAAAAGGGGGAGATTGTTAGCCCAAAGGCCTATCACCCTAGTTTTGATGATGATCAACTCATGAAGTTATGTTTACAAATGATCTTGTGTTTAATTAGTGACAGATTCATTATCAAGATCTTAGTAGGTGCATAGCTCAACAAAGGATAAAATGTCAAGATTTGAAGCTAGCACGGTGTGATCCAAGGAGCTTTTGGATCAAACTTGGACCAAGTCAAGAAGATGAGAAGCCTTCAAGTGAAGACTTCAAGAAGATGAAGACTTGTGTCTAGGTATAAGATTTTGTTTTTTTTTGTTTTAGTTAAAAATGTAAAGGATAGAGTAGTTGGTGGATTGCTCAAGTACATATACTCACACACTCTTGATTTAGTTTGTTTTAGAAAAGAATTTTAACCAAAAATCAAACATGTATTCAAGTGAAGATTTCAAGTGTTTTGTTCATTTTTAGTATTTCTCATATACATATCTTTTAACCAAAACCATATTTAGAGCTTAATGCCAAAAACATAGATATTTCATCTTGATTGTGTAGTGGATCATATCCATACACACTATGCCTTAGAATGAATTATAATATCTTGTTTTTGTATTTTGAAGATGTTTTGGAAAAACAAAGTTTAGAAAATATGTTTTGCAAAATACAGTTTTTATCTTGAGCCAAATATTTTCAAGTTACAAAAATAGTCCAATCTTTTATAACATGTCTTGATTTTGTGCAAGCATGTTTGTATATCAAAGTATATTGGTTAAACTATTTTTGTAGATTTTCATGTATTTTATGGGATTTTATTTGAGCCAAAAAGACTAACTTTTTAAATCCCAGAAAACTGTTTCAGGCTTCGGATAAGTCGACTAGTAGCCTTTATAAGTCGACTAATCCTGAAGTCGGCCGACCGGACCGGTCGACCGACGTGCACAGATGTGCACGCCTTTGTGCACTGGAGAACGGCCGACCGTGCCGGTCGACCGCTCCAGAGAGCAGAGCTCTCTGGAAAGTTCGGCCGACCGTACGGGTCGACCGACAGAGAGTTAGACTCTCAGCTCCAGTGGGTCGGTCGACCGTGGCTCCAACGGTCTGATTTCTGACCGTTGGCGGTCGACCGCACGGGTCGACCGGCAGCTCTGACAGACCCCAACGGCTATATTTTTCTGGCCTATAAATTTGGGGGTTTGGTCATTGTTTTAAGCCAAGATTTTGGAGACCTTTAGAGCCAGTTTTTCCTATTCTTTCAGAAGAGTTTTTCTCCACAAAATAGAGAGCTAATACTTCCAATCCAAAGGGAGTTTTATTTAGAGTGTGTTAAAAGTGATTTCTTGAGTTTTTCACCATAGTTCTTTCCTTGCTTTCTCACAATCACTTGAGCTATCCATTGCCTTATCTATCCATAGGATTGTGTTGTGAGAGTTTGTTATTGGTGATCAAAGTGTTGTAGATCACCAAAGATTTTTTCTTTGTTCTTTGAGGAGACGGGCAAATGTGCTCGTGTTGTTTAGGGTTCGGGTGCGAACTCTTCTTGTTTGAGGTGCGGCCTCGGCGAGCCGGTGGGCTTGCGGTGTGTACGGGACTAGAGTGTCCGAGGACTTGTAGGTGTTGCGGCACCGAGGAGACATCCATTGGGATCTTGCATAGTGGAAATCCTTCGTGTATCGAAGGCGGGGATGTAGAACAAGTGTGCTCGAACCTCGAAACATACCCTTGTGTTTGCGATTGCTCACTCTCTCTCTCTCTCTCTCTCTCTCTCTTTGTCTCTTTTATATCTTGCATTCAATTATTGTCTATCTTTATATGCATGATACTTGTGTGCTTAAATTGATATACTTGCTTGGGTTTGTTTGCTAACACTTGTATTCAACCAAGAGAGCCAACGCGGCACCTCAACCCATTCAAGGGGAATCTAGAGGAGTTTGTCCAGAGCCTTTCACGGGGAATTCGGCAACACTCTTGGTTATACGTGGTGTTTAGTGTAAGAAGTTTAATTTGGTCATAATTATTTTTAGCTTCCGCATTATTCGCATCATTTGGCATTAAGTGACCATTAGATTAGTCATCACCTATTCACCCCCCCCTCTAGGTGAACCTTCATTAAGGTCATGTAAATCACAAGGCAATCCCTATCATGTTAACAGTAAACCTTTGAACAACGGACTCAGACTCAAGCAGTTATATCTGAAAGAGATCCTTGAACAGTCAAGTCTACAAACTAATTCTTTATTCTACCTCAGGATAAAGAATTCTTGCTAATTTATTCGGTCTCTAAATCGGTCATGTCCATTCAATCACCTCTGAACCAACGAGTCCCGATCTTTAGTCCAGCGGGGACTTTTTATTCTTGTCGTTATGTTCAGTTCGCCATCTCTAAATAGTAGAATTCTTAACTCGGTAATGTCTCAATCGATCACGTCCAACTTATAACCTCTGAACCGACAGATAGCCAAATTTCCTCTTTATACCATCATGTCAAGTTTATCACCTCTGAACGGTTGGGTTATGAATTCGGTAGTCTCTGAACGGTCATGTCCAGTTCGCCCTCTATGAACCAATCGAATCTCGAACTTCATCCTCTAGTCCTTTGTGGACTTCCCTTCTACTATCAAGTTAACAATAAACCTTTGAACAATGAATTGTGAGACTGGTGTCTCTTAGTTGGTCATGTCCAGTTAATCACCTCTGAACCAATGGGTGCTTAGATTCAATTCATCCTTGTAGTCCCTTGTGGGTTAGCTGCCAAGTTAATACGACTACCTCTGGCATCAAATTTGAAATTTAGCGTGTCTTAGTCTATCATGTCCAATCAATAACCTCTGAATAAACGGGTCCCTAAAACCGGGTTCACCCTTTTTAAGCTTTGTTGTAATGTCCAATTTGTCACTTCTGAATAGTAAACGCTTTGAGATTAGTGATTTCTTAATCGATCATGTCCAATTTATCATCTCTAAATCGACAGATAGCTAAATCTCATTCCTCCTAGTCCGGTAGGGATTATTGTATTGTCGTCATGTCCAATTCATCACCTCTGAACGATAAAAATCCTAAGTCTGATAATCTCAACCAGTCATGTCCAGTTTGTCACTTCTGAACTAGCAAAATTCAGACTTCACCCTCCAGTTCAGTAGGAATTATCGTGTTGTTGTGGTGTCCAGTTTGTTATAATAAGTTCATGACTTGATGGTCTTTAATCAATTATGTTAATATTTACCTCTGAATAGAAAGGTCATCAAGTTCGTTTCATTTCCTTTTTCATCCCCAAGAAGATTTGAATCAATCTATTATTCAAACTTATTGGTGGTAATTTATCAAACAACTAATTCTATCACATTTTCAACCTCTGAATAGGTTAGTTGGCATTTTTATGGTATAAGCTGGGAGATTATACCATTATCTTGATTCTCTTGAGAGCTAAACTTAGGCCCAAAACTACTACAAACTCAAGAGATAAAGAAAGTAAGGACACAGACGAGTCAAATAATTTCTTTTTATTTCATTGATTCAAAAAGAGAAGGAAAAAAGGATACATGGATTAAAAGCTGTGATTGTGTTTCATAGAACTTGATCTATTCCTCAAGCGTGGTAAGTTTGTTCTTTCTCTCTTCAGCAACTCTGATGAAAGCCTGCAATCTTAGCTCAGCTTTATTGAAGTTCGCCATTTAGGACAAGCGAACCACGATCACCACCAGAGTTGCCCTCTTCGCCATCTTCTATTACTGGACTTCATCGTTCTGGGCGTTGAGCTGCTTCAACCGCGATCTCTTCAAGACGCACCGGTTCAGCCTTGGATAGGAGAAGATTGACCCTCTTGATCATCTCTTTGGCCTTTTCAATCTTATCCTCGGTATCGAGAAGAGCACTGTTGGAGGAATCGATAACATCGCCAATCTCTACCTTTCTTGCCTCCAAAGACTTCAAGTCCAGAGATACTGCCTCAGCTGCTACCTGTGTCTCCAAGTGAGCTTTCTGCATCTGAACTGTGAGAAGTTTAAGCTCTTCATCTACTGATGGAGTCAAGTCAGAGTTACTAAGTCGATACCACTCGCCCACATCCCTCTCAAAGTTCTCCACCAACATCTCCAAGGAAGCAACTTGGTCATCTCCTTCAAAATATCGGATACTCTCGATATTGTAAGAGATGACCATCTCAAAGTTGCAAATGAAGTAGTTGAGGCCTTCAAAATCAAGGCAATGGATCGTTTCAAGCTCTTATAAAAACTGTCAACCATTTTCGTCACAAATTTCTTCTCAGCCTCAATTACTTCCTGCGAGCGAGTAATCCCCAAGGCAAACCATCCACCAGCTTCACTGTCTCAACAATAGAGAAAGTGGTAGAAGCAATTGTCTGAGATGAAAGGGAGTAGCTGAGAACTAAGGGGGAGTCTTCATTGACACTAATACACCAGCTACGAGAGAAGTAGGGTTGGTGACTACTCTAAAAAGAACCGACTTGACGATCAAAGTCGAAGATGTCGGGCTTGTGATCACCCTGAGACCAGTCATCGCCAAAGTTGGCAGCATCACGGAAGTCGCTGTCATCTCCCTAGCTGATTCAAGTCGAGAAGTAATTTGTTTCGTCGATGACATGGGAGGAAGAATAGCCCTTGTCTCCTCAGCCGTTGCAAGGTTATTGACAGGCTCCGATTGTGTAGCACCCCGTTCCCGAAATACATACTTAGTTACGTATTCAAATTTTTCTGTCATATTTTTCAAATTATTCCCTATATTTATTTTTGTTTTATGAATATTTATGCGTTCGTTTTGCATTGGATCCGGATTCGTAGATTCAGAGTCAGCGCTAGTCTGAACCGGGGACTCGATCCTATTGTATTGCTCGATTTAACCTTTCTGATAGTTATATTTAATCGATTTCAGTTTTAAACACCGTTTTCCAATATTTTAAAATTTCATGATTTTTCAGATTTTTTCTGAATTATTTTAATAAAAACCCTAAAATCGAGATTACTCTGTACCGCCGGTTTATTCCCAAATTTTTAATTTACAAATGGAATTAAATTTTGAGAAATTACTTTCACATATTTTTTTAAAATAATATTTACTATCTTAATACATTTTTTTAAAAATTTCAGAATTTAACAGATTTCGATGAAATTTGGGGTATACCGGTATCGGGGATTGATTCCAGGATTTTTAATTTTAAAATCATAAAGAATTTCTTAAAACAGATTTCACCATGATTCTTAAAATAATATTCTTGATTTGAATTTTTTGCAGGTCGTTCCAAGATACTTGATTTTCAGACGATTCCGACATTTTTTCGAAAGTTTTTCACATCCGCGATCGAACTTGGGGATTTCACCATTCTAATTATTTTTTTATTGTCTTTAAATTACTTTGCTTCCTTTTTTTATATTTCTTTTCTTTTTTCCTTCCTTTCTTTTTCTTCCATCATATTCTAAAACCTTCTCAATTCTTCCATTCCATTCAACACCCTTCCACCAAAATATCTCCTCCAAAATATCTCAAACCACTCAACACCCTCTCCCATCACCCACGGCCGCCAAAGCCACTTTTATCCCCTTTCCATTTTACCAAAAAAATCCTAACCCTAATCCTTTCCTATCTCCTTTAATTCTAACTCCAAAAACCAACACCCTTCCTTCTCTTTTCACCTTCATTCCTCTATTAAAACCCTGAAACTCCCAACTCTGCCTTCATCTTCACTACAACAACAACAACCACAACTTCTACAACACCTTACCATCATCTTATTCCTCCTCCATCTCCATTTATTCCACTACAACTTCAAAATTCCACCATACAAACTATCATCTCTTTTAGCTTCTTCAAAACTACCACCACTACTAAATCCCCCCCCCCCCAAAACCACCACCCCACCATCTCCACCATGGCCGGTCACCACCTAAAGCTTAAGGCTGAGCTTCTCTTCGATCGTGATGTCTCCGGCGGCCATTCTGGTGACCATTCCAATCTGGTGACAACTACAACGACAACACTAACGTCACCACCACCATCTTTACTACACCATATTCATCACCATCTCTTCTACTCTTCTCAACCACCACTGCCATCACTATCACCACCATAAAACTACCCTTATCACCACCATTTCAAGTTCCTACATCACCCTCCCCACTATCTCCATCTCCTTCCTTTTCATTCTCCTCCAAAAATCACCACCACGACAAATCCTCCATCTTCACCACCACCTCTTCTATTTCCTTCCCCATCACTATCATCTTCACTTTCACCATCACAACACCACCTATATCACCACTATTTCAACCTCCAACATCACTCTCATTATCATCTCCTTCACTTCTCTTTTCTTTCTCCATCAAAATTTATCTCCACAACCAAATAACCCCACCACCAACTCCAACACCAACACCTTCAACCTCTGTTATACTCTCTCTCCTCTCACCATAGGACCGACCGCCCCCTAGCCACCCATGGTGGCGATGCACCACATCTAGGGCCGGCCACCCCTTGGGGCCAAGCCTTCGTTCGTTTTCGCTTCGGTGATTTCGCCGCCTCAGGACTCGTGCGCGCGGCATTTCCGTGAAATTATGTTTTAGGCGAGTGTCCATGCCTTAATTTGGGTGCCCCGCTCATATGAATGTATTGTATTGGTATTTGTATTTTCATGAATTCATGTGAGTTGTAATCTGCAGACATGTCGTGACTTATATTGGGTTGATGTACTGTAATGCTTTTAATAATGTAAACTGTATGATATTTGAGCACGTTTAGTACTAACCATGCAGGTACCCATGTATAGCCTTCGGAGTTTCTGCCCACTCCCGGGATGGCTATCTAATTGGTCTAGCTTTTGCACCCTTTATAGGTTTCGTGGTAACTACCAAAGGTGCGCTTGGATCCCCGGGCTTACTTCAGCCCTTATGGGTTTACACACAGCCTTCGGGCTTCACGCACTATATAAATGATCTAGTTACTGTCTGTTTATATGCATTATTGTATGATACTAACATCTTATGCAGGTATCCATATGTCGACTTCGTGTTTCTGCCTATTCCCAGGCTAACTACCCAATTGGTTTTAGGCATGCACTCTTATGGGTTTCATGGTAGCTACTGAGAGTGCGTTTAGACCCCGAGTGTACTTTAGCCTCCGGGCTCTCTCGCCCACTTCCTCGAAAGAGAAGTGCGCTTAGACCGATAGGTCTCTCAGCTATGCCTAGTAGGCATGCTCAGCGCTTTACCAGTATATTCGTCTAGACGAGATGCTGCCAGATTTTCTACTCGCACTTTAAGTCGAGACGTCCCGGAAACTTCCCAAGCGCTTTAGTGACTAAACACTGTTCGCTGATCCGTGCTTCCAGCTTGCTCAGCTCTGCTTGATTGTACTCAGCTATCGCTATATAACTTTCCATGCTCATGCGTGATATGTTAACACTTGACATTCTACCACCTGACATCTGCATGCTATTACCTGACACCTGTCTGTATCACTTAACAACTGATGTGTTAATCACGTGACATGCTACTACTTGACACCTGCTCCTGTTATGCTATCACTTGCATGTTATCACCTGATTCCTGCATATGAACACTTGCACCTGTTTTGACATAACTTATCACCTGTCACCTGCCTGATCACTTGTCATTGTCATGTTAAAACCTGATACCTGTTATATTTAACTTTTACTTATGATTATCGCATTACAGGAATGTATTACCTGATCTCTTGTTATGTACTCCTGTTATGCTTGTTGTGTACACCAGTTATGACCAGTTATGTTCTTGCTCATTTTCGTAATCTGATAATTTTGTTTAATAAGTTATAAAAAGGCCAACCTACACTGAGAATGCGAGGAGTGATGTATGCCGGTATGATGCCTTACTTATATTGGTGAAAATACTAAACTGACGAACCACATTATGGTGCTTTTAGGCACCTAGAAGATGCATGTTAGGGGGATTTCTGGCCCCCATTGGCTGTGTCCCAGGCGTATGGAAACTACAATAAGTATGAGCTATCAGTTCTTCATCAGCGTCCAATAACCAACCTTGACTTACTTAAATATGAATGTATGCGTGTTGAGATGTACACTAAGACACACACCTAGATATATGGGTTAGACGGGTTATAATAATAAGACACCAAGATAATAACTCATGTTGCTTTGCAAACTTGATTATATCAATTGTTTTGCCACAATTTCTTTCATCGGGTTTTACTTCAGATTTTAGTTTTATTAATCATTATACTTCTAATTTATCACATGTGTATTACTCCTCTGGTCTCCTAACTTGATCATTCCTCGTTTCATATTGATTCTTGTTATCACCCATTACTAGATGTCTAATTCATAGATAGTGTGCTTGTGTTCACGACACGATTTTCAATGCATGTTTTGATTCAGATTTATCGATACACATGTGCTTGAACTTGCACGCCACTTGGCCATCCACAACACCACTCGTTTGGGAGTTCTGACTCCCCTGGATCCTCATGTCTAGGCTTCGGAGCTTGAAATGGTGGATTCTCCATGTTGCTGATCAGAGTGGCGCAGCGGAAGTGTGGATCATCGGAAGACCGTCTGAGGCCCTATCCTTCCAGACCCCCTTACTCGGCTCTAGAGTTTTCCTGTTATGACTCTGAGCCCTTATTTGTACAATCTATGATTGTATATATTTTTGTATTTTCGCATTTGCGCCTATCAGGTGATGTAATATATTCTTATAACATTGTGTCACATCCTGTGATAACTTTGTAATTGTGCTCATATGTTGGGATGTACAAAGCACCACATATTTCCGTACTTTTATTCTTGCATGTACTGATGCTTAGCGTATATACGTGAGGGTATTTCTGACCTGCGTATATACGTCGCAACAACATCTCTGTACCGCGCGGCTTTGGGGCTTTACAGGCTCATAAAAGGGCAAGTCACAATACAAGGCGTTCAACTCTGCGGCATCTAGTGTAGCCGAGGTACTTGTCTCCTCTCCACCCTCCTCTGAAAGATCCGCCGGCTCCTTCAAAGTTGATGCGGTTAGAGACAGAGCACCTACGAGAATATTTTTGTACAAAAATAAGCGATAAAAAAACAATGATCGTTACACAGGCTACTATAATGTTACCAAAAGGAGTTGGAGGCATCGTAGTTATAGCCTCAGACTTGATTGTCTCCTCAGCAATGTCCTTGAGGGCTTTCTCAATTGCAGTGCTTAATGTGATTGGCTCAGTAGCAGGGACCCCGATAGAGACAACAACTAGAGAAGCACAACTTCTACCTACCAAATCACCAGAGGCTGGCTCAGAAAGATATCCATCAGTCCTGAGAGCCTCGGTAGTTGTGACAATCCCCGGTTTGCAGTTAGATGCTGGACAGGCTGAGGTTCGCATCTGAGTTGAGATCCGCATCTGAGGTTGGAACGCGACCTCCGTATTTAACAAAAGACACGACATCCACGTTTGGGTTAAAACGCGACCCTTACGTTTGGCATGAGGCCTGCATCTGAGACTTAGTCTTCAGTAATTTTTAGACAGCTTACTATATTAACACTTATCTTCCTCATCGATCTTAACATCAACAATTATAAGCTCGTTGATGACCTCATTGAAGAAATTTAAATGCTCCAACACTGTTATCTCTTCTGTCGTGCATAGCCCATATAGTTGTTTCGTGAAATACAACTTGTTGGAGAGACTCTTTGTCATATACATCGTTTCTAATCTTGATCATAAATGCTGAATTATTTGTCATTATTGCAGTTTATGCATCTCACATTTAGGATCTGTTCACTGCATTTTGGCTACTAACTACTAATAGAAGGAATATCTCATCAAACTAAAAAAGAGGTGAACAGAGAACCACAACAGTTAGTTCATTATGTATTCGCTGTGCAGTCAGGTCCTGCCGTATGGATTTAAGGTGATCGCATTTGTAAAGATAGTTCTTTTGAGAAGTCTGAACCATGTGGAGAGCTTTTTCCAAAACCTCTTCAGGCCTCACCTGTATGAAGTATCTACTTATATGACACAGTAACATGTAAAATACAA
This sequence comes from Agave tequilana, assembly GCA_038442645.1. Taxonomy (NCBI): domain Eukaryota; kingdom Viridiplantae; phylum Streptophyta; class Magnoliopsida; order Asparagales; family Asparagaceae; genus Agave; species Agave tequilana. The sequence goes on along the minus strand of JAVJIF010018806.1, from coordinate 51,308 downwards.
AACACAAAATTTGAAACTGCAACGGAAATATACATCATTTAAATCTTACAGTAGCAGGATCAGGAGCAGATGTAAGACGCAGATAACGCTTTTCAACTTCCTGGCAGGTTCCCTTGAGTGTTAAGGGCATCCCAGTCAATATCCTCCACAGCCCTGCTGCAGCTAGCTTCAGGGTTTTTAGCAAGAAGCATAGGGCTTGCCTTTCTTGTGCATGTATTTTGCAGCTCCAGAAACTTTTGGGGCCTATACAACCTAGTTTCTGCTAGATTTTCCTCGGCTTTCTCAAAACGCTTAAACCGATGCTCACGCCTCTTCTTCTCCTCTGGCGAATCTGCCAGTGCAATTCTTATCGCTATCACTAGAAGCATCACAGTTTTCAGTCACGTTTGTAGCGTCAGCAACCGGGGTTCTCCCTGGCCTGTGAGCAATTTTACTTATAGGTGTTTGTTGTTGAGTTGAAAGAAACTTAATTCCATTCCAGCTGTTATCATCACTCCCGTTCGTCCTACTATCAACCTGTGAGAAATTAATCAGAATGTAGCAAGATTACATTTCCAAGTTCAAAGGTTAGTGCTGATAATATGTAAATAGTAGTCAAATGATGTCAATGTGTGAACCAGTAAAAGTTGGTATCAATAAATAAAATAACTAGAAAGGCTGAAGCTGAAGGTAATATCTTAAAACATGAATAACATACAATGACCCACAACAAGAACCATTCCAGAACAGTAAAAGCAGAGGGCAAATAAGATTACCACTTTTTTCAGCAGTCTTGGTCAAATCATAATTAGCAGATGCCAGTTTCTCAACAACTTCTCCTCAGCAATCGGCTCCCATCTCCTTTTTGTTTTGGGCTCCTTTTAAACTTTGGCAAGGTTACACTGCTTCCAGAAAAGACATTTATATTTGTCTAACTTATAGGCATCATACACACACAAAACCACTAGTGAGGTACCATTGAAGAAAATAAGGGCATATTTTCAAGTGCAGAAGATGTACATGAGTGAACTAAATAAGCCAAGAACAATCATCAGTGATATGGATCATTATGAGCAGCAAAAGATGATAAAGGAACCGAGGCATGTTGCTTTATCATGTAGGAACATTGAAGTTTTGAGATGAAGCCAAGAAATTCAAAATGGAGAATATCTAAATCACATTCCAGACTAGAGCTTGTATGACAAAAGTCAGAATGATGAGATTGTGTTGAAACCTCACTAGCATGCAATATAAAGTTTATAGGATTCATGATATAGTAGATAGTTGCAAGGACTACCAATTTAACTGACATTACATAGTAAAATAGTAATTTACTCGGGTTTCCAAATTTCAAATGTCTCTCTTTCAAATGTATCTGAGAAATCGTTAGATATTTAAATAGAGAATAGAGTAAAAGCCGTTAATGTTTATGTAATATACTTTATTAAATAGAAGTATAATAAAATAGTCTTTCGGCACGTGCAAATGCACGTGTAATTACAATAAAAATATATTACTAAACTGAGAATGCAAAATGTATTATGTATTTACACAGGATCTCCATCCTAGATGGTTATGCATGAATACAAAATGTGAGCTAAGCATATTATATACTCCTGCGTGTTAAAGTTTAAATTTGTGGGGTTAGAAACATAAAAATTATCCTACAACCAAATTGACATATATATCTTGTTATGAAACTTTATCAGGAGGGACTTGCATGCATAGAGGAAAACTCGATGAAAATCTCTCTTATGCATAATTTTTAACTGTAAGGGGTTTATTTGCTTTGAGAAATAGGTGGAGTTGTGGAGAAAGTTCTTGAGACCCATTGATGGGAATCCCCCCAGTTCAAGAACTTGGAGGACTTACGTGCGCAGGACACGCAATTCTCTTCAGTTATTAGACTATTTTCTGTATTATGCTCTTTTCTTAAACTCTTTTAGTACTTGATTTTAGTACCACATCAGTTAGAATGGGGAATTCATTTTTGTATGGGGCTTATAAATATCCATCTAGTCTATTGGGTTGGTCAGTTCAATGAAATCAATTAAACCTCTTTTGCTTTGCATGTTGATTTGCATTGCCTTTTAAATCTTTTGCATGCTGATTTGTGAGTGGATGAGAAATGACATGGGTGCTAATTTTCAAACTAATCAAAATTATCTTTATTTCATCTTCTTCTATTTTAGCTCTGCAACAAAATGGTATCAGAGCTAAAATTCTACCTTTTTCCGACAAAATCTTCCACTTCACAAAATCCTAGCCTCCACCACAAAAGTTCCAATACCCTAGCCACAAAATCCTAGATCCTCTTTCCCTCTCTTTCTCTCTCTTTTCTAGTTTCTTAAAAAAAAAAAAACAAAGAAAGAAAAGAAAAGAAAATCAAAAAGAAAAGAAGGGGAATTGTTCATCCCCTTCCTCTCACCCCCAACAGAACCCAAACCTAGGGTTCTACATCGCCGTCGCAGCTGCATCATCACACTGCCACTCCTCATCATCATCACCGTTTCACCCCTCCGATGCCTTCGCGAGCTCCTCCAACCTCACCGCCACAGGATCCGCCTCAAGATCCCATCGCCACCGCCAAATCTAGCCCCGACGCCCTCGCTAACTTCCACTAACTTCGTCCCCGCCTTTCCACATCAATGACGGCACCACAATGCCCTTGCTGATCTAGGTTTGCCCTCGTTGCCACCTCCTCCAACGTTGCAGCCACCAGATTCGGACGCCAACATCTTTGCCGACCTCCTCTCCATACATCAACGTCTCCACCGACCTCGACAGAGCCCCCCAACTCCCCTGCCGACCTCGCCGGACCTCTCCAACCCCACCTCATCCACCAGCTTTGCCGCAGATCTCCGCCTTCGCCGTGACCTCACCGAGATCTTTGCCATACGCCAACATCATCGTGTCATCGCCGCAGTTGATCTCCTCTTCCCAGACTACAATCATCATCGCCGCCAATACTAAGACCTCAGAACCCTAGCCATCGAGAGGAAGGAGAAAGGGTTAAGTGGGTTCGGGTTCAAAATTTTGGTTGAGTTAAAACTGTTATCAAACGGATTTAGTTTGAACCGGGTTATCATTCGGGTATAATCCAATCAAAACCGACCCGAACCCGATACAGTCTGAACTAAGACAACAGAACCGGTTCAACCAGGTCCAACCTGGTTTAACTCGGTCCACTCAACTCAGGTCCAACAAAGTCAACTCAACTGAGTTGGACTGAGCCAACTCAGTCCAAAAGCAACAGCATTACAGCAACAGTCCAGAGCTTGTTCTGAAGCCATCCGGAGTTCGATTCGAGCCATGTTCGAGATGTTGAATCCGTAGCTGAGTCCAAGAGTCATTGGAGAGATCTCGCAGTCTTCGGATGGCAGAACCAGTCTCTACAAGATATTGTTTGGAGCCATTATTCGGTATCGGTGCTTCCACAAGCGCCTCTAGGCACGCTTTAACCTAACCTTGCACTTTAGCTTATTTCTTGTTTATCTCTTGTGTAGTTGTGTAGATTGATAGTTATAGTTGCAAATTATTATTTATCATTTTTGCAGTTTATGCATCTCACATTTAGGATCTATTCACTGCATTTTGGCTACTAACAACTAATAGAAGGAATATCTCATCAAACTAAAAAAGAGGTGAACGGAGAACCTCAACAGTTAGTTCATGGATGTCATTCGGATAAAAAATGAAATGAAATAAGATCTGAATTCGAATCTGAACTTGTCTTTGTTACCAGGTTCGGGTCGGATTCGGATTCTACCCTCGTAATTCGGATTCGAGTTGACATCTGTTGGTTACATTCAGATTCGGATCTTATAAAGATCCAACCCGGACTCGACCCGTTTACACCCCGAGTAGTAGCCTCCTTGTTCCCCCTCAGCCTCGGTTCCTGCATCCCAAATTAACAAATCAATTATAAGAGAAGAAAGAATAATTAAATGTTCTCCAAACAGGAGCTAATCTTATCTAAAGCAAGAGCGGCCTTTTCAGGTTTTTTTTTTGCGCAATAGTTTTATAACTAGCGAGGCAGGAGGAGGGACAATTGCAACTGATTATCTCTCCGTAATGACTGGAGTTTGGCGGCGAGGCTTCTTCACCACTCTCTTCTTGCGAGATTTACCATTTCGCTTCCGCTTGAAATGAACGTCAGGATTTCCTCTTCCTCTTCCTCCTCTTCTTCTTCTTCCGCCTCCACTTCACCCATAAGGGCTGTGCCTACCCCACTGGAAGCCTCCAGCAGTACTTCAGCGCCAGCAATGTCCTCAAAGTGAGGGCTTTCAACATCAGAAGCTTCATTGTCGATTGCAGTGATGTATTCAGAAAGGCCCGGCGCTCGAACTCTTTTCCTTACTCCTATTCTGTTACCTTCTGCTTCATTCGTTTACAGATCCACTTCAAACTGGAGGAGTTGATGTTGAACCAGGTTGGCATGACGTTGGAGATTCTGTACCATTGACAGAACCTCAAAGTCATCAGTAAGTTAGGGTTTTCAAAGGTATGCACAATCGTGCCTCGATGCAACCGGCAATGAAATATCACTGTGACGCCCTGATTCGGCGGTACGGAGACGTCACTACAACGTATATACGCAGGTCAGAGATACCCTCACATATACACGCTAAGTATCAGTACATGCAAGAAACAGAGTGCGGAGGCACAGTGGTAATATACATTCCAACAGAAAAGTACAAGTACATGGTTATCACAAAGAGTGATACAACATTGCAACAATATTACATCACTAGAAAAATACAAAAGTACAATACATGAAGAGATATACAAAGCTGAGAGATGCTCACGAGCAGCGAGAGGGACCTCGAGAGCCAAACAGGAGAAGAGCTGGAAGGAGAGTTGCGGCGGCGTCTAAGCTTCTGTTGCACTCTGACCACCACGGGAGGATCCGCTGCGCACTTTGATCAGTTACAGCTAAGCCATCATGATTTGGGCACTACAATCTGGACATGAGAATGCAGGATTGTCAGACGCAATCCTGCAAATACATATATAAAGCCAAATGGCGTGCATAACAGGTACATGTATATATGATCAAGTGATGTGGTCCAAGTATGCAGGTACAAGTAATAACAAATAACATAAGAGAAATTAGAGGAACGACAGTAAATCATGTATATCGATGAATCTGAAACTGAAAACATGCATAGAAGGCAGTATGAAGAGCATAGGTACATATAAACATGCGGTAAATAAGTTAAACATGCAATAAATACAAGCATGGACAAAATAATTGTACAAGCTCAGATTATGGATTCACGGGACAGAACGTCAAGGGCATAATCAAATAAGAAAACTCTCATCTATATACCACATATCTCATGTCGCCATCGTCTGAGTTTATACAACTTGAGTTGCCCTAAGAGTAACAGAACTATAGTGAGTCTAGAGTAATCATCATATGTCATAAAGCAAGGTGTTAACTTAGGGCATAAAAACTATAACTGGAATATAAATGTGTTGCATTTTAAGTTATTCAATAATAATTAGTACGTTTTATATTTCAATCGCCTTCCTACCAGCGCCTCACATCACCAATAGTCCATACTAGAGTTCACACTCTGTAGAACTTACCCGGGTCTGATATCTGAGTATCAGACCCGAACAAAGGAGAGACCAAATATCACACATTTTTAACCTCATTACTGTTGGTTGTTTTATGTTATTCATCTGATTCATATGCTTTTGTATGTGTTACCGGCACACATACATCCACTTATGAATAAGACAAGTTATTATTTGAAAACTGATAAATCTGATAGCTCATATTTATAGTGGGTTCCGCTCTGCTCGGGACTAGCTCAGGAGTACAGGCTACTGCTTCTGGCGACTAATTATTACGCCCCCATACGGACACATCAGATTTAGGTTACTGCTTCCGAGGACTTATCATTACGCGTCACACACGACATTTCAGAAATATCAGCATTATAAATATGACATCATACCGGTTTTCATCCACCAATCATTAGTAGTGATTGGTGGTGTTGGGGAGTTAGAGGAGGAGGAGGAGGTGATTATGTAGTGGTTAGAATGGTGAATTTGATGGAGGTGGTGGTGAATTTTGGAGGAGGAAGGGAGGTGGTGGTGATGGGTTATGGTGAAATTGGAGGTGGTGGATGGTTGATGGAGGTTGAAGGAGGGTGGTGAGTGGAGAGGGGGTGTGAGAGGAAGTGGATGGTCGGCGGCTGGGGTGCGACGACGGCGGCGATGATGGTGGATGCGCGCGGTGGTGATGGTGGGAAGTTGGTGGGGTTATTTTGGTTGAAGTATTGGAGGAAAATGAAATAGAAAGGAAGGTGAAGAGATGGTTTTTAATGGAGAGAAGTAGGGGGGAGATGAGTAGCGATAGGAGGAGAGATGGGCTGCTGTTGCAGCCCATACGCGGCTGCGACTTCGGGAGCAGGCGGCGGGTGCAGGGAGCAGGGGAGGAAGTCAAAGGGGGGAGAAAGAAAAGAAAAGAAAAAGAAAGAAATTTAAAGAAAAGAAAAAAATAAGAAAAAAATAAAATAGTATAAAATTTTATTATTAAATAATTTATTTATTATAATTTCTAGAAGTACAAAGTAGATATTATTATTTTAATAGGGTGAAAATTCGACTGTTTTAGAAACGTTCTGAAAAATTCTCAAAATAGAAAATATTATTTTAAGAACTTAGTAAAATCAGATTCGAAAAATTTAATGTAATTTTTAAATTAAAAATCTTGGAATCTTCGGACGATACCGGCTGACACCAAAATTGGTGAAATTGATAAATTTAGAAAAATTTCAAAAAATATATTTAGGTAGAAAATAAAATTCTAAGAAGTAACTGTTTGGTACGGAGTAGAAGAATTCGATGTAAAGTTTCCTTGAATCAGTTGAAAGATTATAACGGACTAATGCTCCGACTACAAGGGAGGGAAGATGTTGAGTCTTGAATCTCCACTTTGTTTAGTGCTAGGTTCTTCAAGTGGCGGTGGAAAGTGAATCTTGTTTTCCGTTGACCGGGTGAACGTCGAGAACTTCTGGGGATCTTCTCTTCGGATGGTGGACGGAGTAGCACAGTTCTGTCGACCAAGAGTTTTGTAGGCAAAGATTAACTTGTACGCAGCAAGTTATTTGAAGGGTTGGACTCTCTTTCCTCCTCTGTGGAAGCTCTAAAGTCAAGCTCTTTTCTCTCAGAGTTCTTCTCCCAAAAATCCGACCCCTTCTCCATGGCAACAGGGCTATTTATAGAGGTTTCAGGGGCGTACGTGCCTCCTAAAAATACTCCATAATGGGGGTTAACTTTTCCGTTATGTGGGCCGTGATTGACCCTATAACCGGGACGGTTACAACTGAGACGCGGGTGTCGACCCACGCGCCTGGTGCTGCTGAGACGCGGGTTTCGACCCTCGCCTTGGTGCTGCTGAGACGCGGGTTTCGACCCTCGCGTCTTGGTGCGGCAGTGTTGGCTGAGACTAGCCCTGCGTGTAACGCCCCGATCCTAAAGATACGGAGATGTTATGGCGACGTACATACGCGAGGTGAAAACACGCTCACGCGTACGTTAAGCCTCAGTACAGTACATAACCTCCATATAGACATGAGGTCCAGCATGAAAGAAGTACAAGAATACCTGCAGAAAGAGGTCAGCGATCATAACAGATATGAAAAATGGAGACAAATAAGATAACAGAAATAAAGCACCAAGATACCTAGAAATAGTCCCGATGGGGAAGCTCCGATGTGGCTCCAAGGTACTCTCGGATATTACGGTACGCGGATCTCCAAATCTAGGCATGCAAACCCAGGGTCGTCAGAAAGCGACCTAGTGAGTGGTAAAATGAAGGAGGCAGTAAAGTAATATATATATATTATATATATATATATATATATATATATATATATATATATATATATATATATATAGTAATACAAGCACGATACTAATATATAATACATGATGTGGTACAAGTGATATTATATCATAAGCATATATGAAGCAGTAGAAATATAAAACATGTAAGCGGTAGAAATATACAGACATGTTATCTTTTACTATCATCACTACCTAACGGTTATCATCAGGTCATGTTTCTAATTGTATCCAGGTTATATAATATATAATATTATCTAGTGGTGACGAGTGTTCATGCTAGTGGTAATGTGATAGTAATGAACATGCAGGTGGGTATATGCCATATGAACATGCTACTGTATTGTGTATAGATAGCATATAAGCAATGCAAAGCAGAGTGTATGTGATGCAAGGTGTATATGTGCATGAGTAGTATGCCACCATAGGTATCAGGTAGTGTAGCAAAGTCTACAGGTAACATGATAGCGGATACAATAACATGAACAGGAACAGTAACAAGTAAGCAAGAACAGTAACAAGGTAGTATACATGTATCAGGCAAGTCATGTCAAAGTCATGTACAACAATAGCATACATGTATCAGGCCAGTCATGTGATTGATACAATAGTAGAAATCAGTACCACCTGGTATTTTAATTACTCTCTTCCAGTGTCCCATACCACTGGCAGTTCATACTGGAGCCCGCACTCCAGTCGAACCCATCGGACATGGCCTACGGTACCATCATCCAAACGAGAGAATAACCAAATAACAAGTGTTCCCGATGTTACTATTGTGTATACTGTTTTATTATGTTAATTGAAAACCCATGGTCGAGGAGTTCTTATCGGGTGGATGTATCCCGTGCATACCCGGATCACGGCCTTAAACAAGCCCCTGGCTGCCAGGACCAGGGCCCTCCGCTAAGAGGGGAGCATGAATCAAGTAACAAGAGCTCATGGAGCAATTGGTAGGCAACCCTCCTACCGTCCCCTGCAGTGGGAAAACAATATGGATCCAGTACATCACCCGATAAGATCTAGTCAACCGTCAAGTCTCCCCCATACCCAAGTTATCATTATAATCTGAATATGTCAAGTATACGATGTAACAAGAACAGATACAGTACATGATACGGGTAACATGATAACTGGACCAGAGTTCTGTTGATAGCATAGAACAATATAACGAGAAACGGGAACAATATAACATGAACAATATAACGGGAAACATGAACAATAGATGTGGAAGTCCACATATAGCATATCAACAGCTCTCATGTCCAGTATCGGAAATATCCATATCATTGTAACAGGAATCAATCATACAACATGAATACGGGAACATGGAATAATAATACATGTAATAAGCACGGTGATCCATATGACAAGAAGATAGAAACAACACAGACATGTGTAACTGTAATATGTAAGCATGACATATATGTGTATGATGATCATGCTAATATAAATGCAGTAGCCCATGCAGTGATATGCCGTGAATCCATGTAACGAGGATAACAATACATTACATAACAGTATTTCGTAAAGTGGTACCGCTACGTATCGGTGTGCCTACGAAATAACAGGTGTGCCGTGTCATAGTATCTGTGTAACATGCACCGGTAATAACTGTAGTCGGTGTCTACTATCCTGTCCAGTGAACTACAGTATCCGTGTAACCATAAGCCTGCGTAGCACTAATATATGTAGGAACAGTAGTCGATAGTGTCTTATAGTAACGGTATCTAGCATGCATGTCTAGTACCAGTGAAATGTCATAGTGTATATGTGGATCAGTATGCATGTAACGTGACTGTGATACAAGCCATGTCATAATGGTGTACACGAATATGGTGACATGGTGGCCCGGGTGTCAGTGGCTGTGAAGGTATGATGACTGTGTCCGGGTTGTCTCTGCCAGTATGTATTGGTAATCTAAATGCCTCCTTATCTTTCTTCTAAATCAGGAAAGACCTACCCATGTGTTAGGTTATTCCTATTACCATGCATGTCCAATTATTATCAATTAATTATTAATAGGTATCAGTATTTATCCATAATCAAGATCTACCAATTCATTGCACTAAACATGATAAAAGGTAATTTATAAAAAAAAACACTCACAAACTGGCTATAGGCCTGTAGCTCTCGTTCTCACGATCGCAACGGATCCAGAATCACCCGAATCGGAGTCCGGATGCTCCAGTTATCGCCCGAATACTGAAAGTAATAAAATGGGGTTAAATATGTAATAACTGAAATTATCCAGGGGGCTATTTGTAATTTTTCAGGGGCCTAAACGTAATTTAAAATGTTACAGGGGCTTAACTGAAATTGTACCTTATTGGGTCGGGTTTGAGTGTAAATGGGTCGGGTTTGAGTTTAAACCCAAACCCAAACCCATTTGGGTTTAACCCAAATGAGAAGCAGCAGCCCATGGGCTGCTGCCGCCGCCCCTTGCGCGGCCGCCACCAGCGCGCCCCGCCGGCGCGGCCTCACCGCCGACGCCGGCGCCACCCTGGCGCCACCCCGGCGCCGCTCCGGCGCCCGTGGCCGCCGGGGCCCCATCTGCCTGAGAGAGAGAGGAGAGTAGAGGTGGGAGCCGACGCCCCCCCCCCCACTTGCGCCGCCCGGCCTGATGGCCTGGCCAGTTTCCGGCGCCGGATTTGGGTTTAACCAAATGAGAAGCAGCAGCCCATGGGCTGCTGCCGCCGCCCCTTGCGCGGCCGCCGCCTGTGTGCGGCCGCCACCAGCGCGCCCCGCCGGCGCGGCCTCACCGCCGACGCCGGCGCCACCCTGGCGCCACCCCGGCGCCGCTCCGGCGCCCGTGGCCGCCGGGGCCCCATCTGACTGAGAGAGAGAGGAGTAGAGGTGGGAGCCGACGCCCCCCCCACTTGCGCCGCCTGGCCTGGTGGCCTGGCCAGTCTCCGGCGCCGGCCTGCCTGACCGGTCTCGGCGCCGCCCGGCCTGGCAGGCCTAGCCGGTCTCCGGCGTGCCGCCGGCCTCCCCGCTGGCGGTCTGCATAAAGAGAGAGAGAGAGTGAGAGAGAGAGAGAGAGAGATAAAGGAGATGGAGAGAGAGAGAGAGAGAGAGAGAGAGAGAGAGAAATTGAGAGAGAGAGAGAGGGATTGGGAGAGAAGAGAGAGAGAATAGGGGGGGAGAGAGAGAGGAGGGAGGATTTAAAAAGGAGTAGGTCGGTGGGGGAGAATTCGCTGGAAGGAAGGAGAAGAAAGGAGAAGAAAAGAAGAAAACAAAGAAAGAAAAAAAAGTTAAATAAAAAAAATAATATTTTATTATTATAATATTGGCTCAATATTCGACGATCTCCGAACGGTACCCAAAAATTACAAAAAATAAAGAATAATATCTAGAGACGTGATATGAAGACGGTTTGCAGAAACTCAATCCAGTTTGCAAATTAAAATCCCGGAAGCTGTCGCCGATACCAAGCGACACCGGGTTTGCCCGGATTTCGAATAATTCAGAAAAATCCCCAAAAATACCCAAACGTAGATCAAGTGATGCTAAGACCTACGGTAAAAGCGGACTCTCAAAATTCTACTCCGTTTGTGAAATAAAAATCAGAAGGCTGGTTATCGGTATCGATCGACACCGACAACGGAGATTTTCCAAAATAATCCAGAAAATTTCCAGAAAATCCTGAAAAATCTACAATATTAGAAAATAATTTTTGAAACTGAAATTGGCTCAATCGGACTACCGTGGAGGTCAAATCAATTTTGTACGTCGTATCGCGTACCGATACTGTGATACGTACACCGGGGAGCAGGGGGTTACACTGCGTCTGGAGTTTGGGGACTCTGCCTTTGATGACTTGTCTTAATGGTTTTAGACAGCCTACAGAACCCCCTCCAAAGTTTTCGATATTCCGCAGTTGGCTGGGACGGATTTCGAAATACTTTGGACTTTAGCTGAATTCGCCCTTCTCGTGGTTGGACTGACAATGCTCTGAGCTTGATCTTGTCTGGACTATGGCCTTCGTGAGTGTAACCCTTTGAAGCCGCCAGAAATGATCGTGGTGAGTGTCTAGATACACAGTCTAAACTCCCCGATGCTTTGAGTTTGTCGTTGGTGTACTTTAAACCAGAGGTGGGCAGCCGTCTGCCAGAGCCAGTGTACTGTTGAACTGAATTGCAGAAGTAAGGACTGAACGCCGTTCTGTGGACGCAGGGGTGATATGCCACTATTACTCCATGAGGTAGACGCGATTTTGGCCGGGTTGAGAAGATGCGATCTTCGGAGGGACGTGTCTTTTAGAATGAAGACAAGGCTTTCTGGACGCGACTCTGACCTGTCAATTGAGACGCGGTTCCAGTTGGCGCGAAGGACGCAGTTTTGGGTGCGGCTCCCTGGCCGCAACCCTTAACTCTGCCCAAGTACAGAATTCAAGATGCCATGAGGACGCGGTCTTATGCTCCTCAAAACTGACGCATAGATATGAGGACGCGGCAGTGTGTCCTTGACCTAGTGCAATCTCAAATTATATTGAGTTTATGACAGGAACACCATTATCATCTCACCATGTCGACGTAGCTCCAAAATACTTGTGAATGCCATAGGCCTTCTCCGTTGAGGACACAAGTCTCAGGACGCGGCTTTCCACATTTATGTGATTTCTGTTGGCCCAAAGGCCATTAGCCCTATATCTTAGTGGATATTTTGATGATAACAAACCATATCTAGTTATGTATTTAACAAGTTTTGTTTACAAGAATTTCAGGTTAAAAGGTCGTTTTTGACGGCTCCGCAAATAAGACTCACACGTTTGGAGTTCGCCAAAATTTGCATTCCAAGCCAAGCACAATAGGATGCTCTGGGAACAAGATGTTAAAGAGAAGACCAAGCCAAAGATCAAGTTATGAAGAACATCAAAATTTGTATTTGTATTTTTGTTATTTTAGATCTTTTTGTCAAAACCTAGATGATAGAAGTAGAGTTATGGGATTTACACTTACACACACTTTTTATATTGGTTCTAGACTTCAAAATAAGTTTCAAAATTTTATTTCCAAGTTAGAGTTAAAGATAAACATGTTTTTGGAAATAAGTTTTAGAAATTCTAAGTTTTGGAAAAATAATATTTGGAAAAACAAGTTTTATCAAAGGAATTTATATCAAAATGTTTTAACCTATTAGAGTAGTGACATGTGCTCACACTCTAGTGTTTACAAGATCCAAAACTTTATATCTTAGACCTATAACCAAAAACCCAGATTTCTGGATTCTGGCAGTTCTGATTTTTCAGAACTGACAGCATCCGGTCGACCGAACGGTCGACCGATGCACACATTCTGTGCATGTGTGTATCAGCCGACCGACCCGGTCGACCGAGAACTCTGCTGAGCTCTCGGTTAAAATGGGTCGACTGGGCGGTCGACCGGAGTCTCCCAACGGTCATATTTTCGACCGTTGGCGGTCGACCGGTAGCTGTCAGAATCTCTGACAGATTCCAACAGCTAGTTTTCTGACAGATTCTTTTTTGTTTTTAATCCCAACGGATCTATGGTGTAATTTTGACCCCTATAAATAGGAGGTTACTTCATATTGATATGACAACTATTTTAGAAGAATATACACATCATTTTCAAAAGATTTACAAGTTTTCAAAAGGCTTCCTTTTACAAAAGATTTTCTCTCCAAAAGCCCTAAAGTTTTAGACACCTACTTGAAGTCTTTACTCTACTTCTCTCTAGCTTTTGCACTACACAATCCCATAATTCCACATCTACATTTTGGTTCTAGGATTGTGCAAGTGAGCGTATTTGTGATCAAGTGTGATCAATCTTCTTTTGAGTGAAGTTATAGAGGCATCGGCCTCAAGGCGAGCTAGTGTGCTCAAGGTGGTGTTGCGGCATCACGGGAGACGGGACAAGTGTGTCCTTGTATTGGTGATCCAGTGGGATCTTCAATAGTGGAAATCCTTCAAGTGTGAAGGCGGGGACGTAGAGCGTGGCTCGAACCTCGGAAACATATCTGCGTGTTTGCGTTTGCTCAAATATCTCTAAACTCTAAACTCCTTAATTCTTGCACTGTTGATTGCTTCATTTATTGCAAGTCTTTCATTTGAGCTTATTGTGTTGGTTAATTTTTTAAATTCCGCATTTGTGACCATTTACATATAGCCATCACCTATTCACCCCCCTCTAGGTGATTTCAATTGGTATCAGAGCCTAACCCTACATTTTTGGTCTAACAACCTTAGGGAGATCCTTATTTGGCTATATTCATTTGTTGCATTCATTTGTTATATTCATACTTATTGTGCATTCATGGCTTCACTCGACTTTTCTAGCATCAAGTCCCCACCCAAGTTTGATGGTTTGAACTTTCCTATTTGGAAGGTCAAAATGAACCTATTCCTTAAATCCCTAGGAGTTAGAGTAGCTAGGACCATAACCAAAGATTTCATTGAACCTACCACCGATGAGAGCTCATGGTCCGAGGACACCTCCAAGGATTATGAAGCTAATGCTAGAGCCCAATATGCATTAACCCAAGCATTAAATGAGGATGATTTGTCACGCATCATAAATTGTAAATCCGCATTTGAGGTTTGGAACATTCTAATTGTGACTCATGAGGGAACGTCACAAGTCAAAATAGCCAAGATTGACTTGCTACGTTCTCAATATGAGAACTTCTATATGTTTGAAAATGAGAGCATTGATGACATGCTCACTCGTTTTACTAAGATCACTAACGCTTTATCTTCTTTAGGAGACAAGATCGACAATGACCAAAAGATTCGCAAGGTCATTCGGGCTCTTCCCAAAGCTTGGGAAGTCAAGGCTACAACTCTCAAGGAGCTAAACGACAAAGAGGAGATGGACTACTCCGGCTTCATTGGTAATCTCAAAACCCATGAGATGGAGATGAAGGTAAGAGAAGAAAGGGAGGCACCCAAGATGAAAACAATCGCCTTCAAAGCCACTCCAACCACTATTGAAGAGGACGACTCATCGGAGGAGTGCGATGAGGACTTTGCCATGCTTATCCGGAAGGTAGGCAAAATGTTTTATAGGAAAGGGAGGCAAAGCAACTTCCGGAGAGGGAAACCTCAAGGAAGATATGAGAAGAAAAGAGAAGAACCCGGTCCTTGCTTCCATTGTAAGAAGATCGGACACCTTATTGCGGATTGCCCCGCTCTCCAAGCCACAACCTCCAAGAACGGCCATAAGAAGAAGAAAGCTATGGTGGCCACGTGGGATGACACGGAGTCGGAATCCGAGGAGGAAAACGACGCCGCGCACATGTGCTTCATGGCACATGGGGAGGATGCAACCAAGGTAACTCTTGACAACTCAATAGATGATGATGAGCTAACCATGGATGAGTTAGCCCAATTCTTTGAAGAACTACAATATATATATGAGATTTCTCAATCTCATAATAAAAAGTTGAAAAAGGAAAATGATGCTTTGAAAAATAAGATGGATATTGTAGTTAAAGAAAAAGATGATTTAACCAAGGCTTTTAAGAATCTAAAAATGATTTTGAAAAATATAAACTAGCTTGTAAAGGTAAAAACCTTATTGCATCATGTAATAAAAATGAATTTGTAGAAATTCAAAAACGTGTTGAAAATTTGGATAACACTTTAAAGAAGTGTGCTTTTGATCTTAACAAATTCGCATCTAGATTTCCTAAGGGAGTAACCCAAGGGAAACATACACACCATGTACATGCACGGAAACATGCACACACACATAAACATGCATACATGTATGGTAGTGGTAGAATTTACATTTGCACGCATTGTGACCGCAAAGGCCATTTAGAAAAGTTTTTTTTTGCTAAAAATAATGTGCATAATAAATATGTTTGGGTTCGTCCCGGTACTAACCCTAAAGGACCCAAAAAGATATGGGTACCAAAAGACCCACCAATTTTAGATGAAACAGGTGGATCTACTTCCTCCAAGACTTAGGGGGAAACGGTGCCCGGGTGGTGGATGCAACAAAGCCCAAAGATCACATCAAGCTTGCATCGCTATCGTGGAGGCACCTATATTTTGGAGATTGCCCATGTTCGGTAACTTCTCCATTTAAAAGTTTTTGACTTTTGTGTATGTATACAATTGCATAGAATTGTTAGTTTACTTTTATCCTACAATGATACATGTTAACTATACATCTCTATCATGATTGTGTACATGCCATGCTTATTGTAATTTATGTCTTTTATGTTACTATATGTCCACATGTACAATTTTGATGATATACCGATACACCTTTTTTTTTAAAAAAATAAATAAATTTTGTAAGATTTCATGTTTAATGCAAATACCTTAGAGATGGCAATTGCGCATCTCAACTCATTCAAGAGGAATCAAGAGAATGAAGTTCAGAACCCGTCACTGGGTATTCGGCTTCAACATCTCTAAAACTTTGTCTAAAATATGAAAAATAAAATAAAAAGGATTGTATATAATTTTGGATGATATGTTAACTTAATCAAGACTAAAACATATGTTTGATCCTGTATGTTAAATATATCATACTTACATTTAATTAAATTCCCTTAAAAAAATTTTTTTTTTGGGCTGCTACTTCAGACTGCCTTTCAGGCAAAGACGGTCGACCGACGCTAGCTGCGGTCTGAAAAGTCACCTAGAGGGGGGGTGAATAGGTGACGATGCTAATCTAGTGAACTTAATGCGGAATTTAAAAAAAAACTAATTGCAATTACTATAATGATGCACACACAAGTAAGTACAAGATATAACAATTTGCACAAAGTAAAGAGAGAGAGCAAGAGTCAATGGATCAAGCGCAAACAAAGAGATATGTTCCGAGGTTCGAGCACCCAGCTCTATATCCCCGCCTTCGACACACGAAGGATTTCCAATCCACTAGCTTGTCCACAAAGGACTCCCACAAAGGGAACCTCCACCGAGGATTTGGGCAATCACAATTACAAGGAGTTCCCAACTCCCTTCCTTACAAACACAACCTCCTCCTTGAGGCACTCCTCCAATCCAACAAACAATCACCTCACAACTTGAGGGATTAGTACCAAGCTTACACAAAACACCTCACAACCCAAGTTGCACAACCTCCTCAACACAATGAGGGAAATGGCACAAAGCAAGAATTGGGTTTACAACTTAGTGGTTTCAAACAACAACCACAAAACAATCTCTTTTTCCCACACAAAATCCTATAGATAAGATAGTAGATTTTAGCTCAAGTGTGGAGAAAACCAATGGAATGGAAATCAAAATCACAAAGAAAAATCCTTGGGAAAACAATAAAAATCAAGATGGTGAAGTTCAATCAAAAAGCTTTTCCCAAAAACCTCTTCTTTGATTTTCCAAACCCTAGCAAAACCTCAAAATAGATTGTTCAATATGAGTTCAAAAACTTCTTTTAATTGCAGCAAAAACACCAGAGAGTATGAAAAAATTCGCACCAAAAACCTTAGAGAAAAACTCTTGCAAATGGGATATTTATAGCCCATTTAGGAAACTAGCCGTTGACAGTTCAAACGGCCAGAAATAGCCTGTCGGTCGACGGCCGGTCGACCGCCAACGTTCAAATTTTTGAACGTTGCAAAACCCGGTCGACCGCCCGGTCCACCCAAACAAACCGAGAGCAAACTGCTCTCAGTCGGTCGACCGCTCGGTCGACCGGCCAAGGCTGTAGCCAGCGTGCACGTTTCTGTGCACGTCGGTCGACCGCCCGGTCGACTGGCTACCTGGTGCGGTCGACCGTGCGGTCGACCGACTTTGCCTGACAGGCAGCAAATAGGTCAGAAAACTGAGGTAAAAAATATTCCAATAAATCTTTTAACTCTTGTAAAAATTCCCAAAATAGTTTTTGCATTTTGCATTGATATATAAACTTGTGATAAAAAGTTTAGCTCAAATATCAATCAACATGAACTATTTTTGTAGCATATTTTTTTTTTACCAAAAACCAAAACTTGTATTTTCTAAAACTTGGAATCTTGAATAGAGAATACCTTTTGTCCAAAACTCATCCATAATACAAAACTATGATATTTAAACATTTTGAAGCATGATGCATATGGATAGAAATCCAATATACATGAAACATGTATATATCATGATTTTTGTCATTAAGTCCAAAAATATGTTTTGTTATAAATATCAAAACATAAAACTCATGAAGTAGATTATCAAACTAAGTTTGTTTAAACATTGAAGCATGCATGTATATAGAACAAATCTAATATACATAAACCATGTAAACTTGTTTTGATATAAAATCTATTCATGAAAACCAAGATCGGTTAAACCTAAAACCGAAAACCAAAACATGAAACGTGTGTGTTGTGAACTTGAGCTTATCATATTATACTAACCTTTACAATTAGGATCTAAACCCAAACTAAAACTATGGATACCTAAGTCTTCTTGTAGAGCGCAAACTCCAAGCTAGAGCGCAATCTCCAAGTCGGCTCGATCCAAAAACTCTTGATTCACCGGGCAAGTGCTATATATATCTTTGATGCGCGGGCTCTTGAATCAATATGTGCAAGCTTCCAAATCATCTTGTTGAAGCTAGACACCAACTAATATCTTGGTTAATGATCTGAAACTAAAATCACAAGATTATTAGTACACATAACTACATGAGTTGATCATCATCAAAACTAGAGTGGAAGGCCTTTGGGCCAACAATCTCCCCATTTTTGATGATGACAAAACTCATGGAGTTATATATGCATGGATTAAAGTAAAGCTTCAAAGAAGCTCCCCCTTAACTCATGCATAGGAATTAACAAACAATAAGATGCATATAAACAAGGTTCTTGACATAAAATGAATATGCATATGAAACATGCTCTTGATTCCAATTAAAACAAAACAAATAACTTACCAAACAAAACTCTTGATACTAATAAAAACAACAAAACTCATAATGCTCTTGATACCAATGGATATTAATAAAAACAAAAACTTATAATGCTCTTGATACCAATGGAGATGAAATGAACATAAAACTGAAAACTCATGCATATCAACTCCAAATTCTTCTCCCCCTTTTTGTCAATCATCAACAAAGGGGTAAAAACAAAATAGATATGAATTCTTCTCCCCCTAAATATATGAATCAAAGAATCAATAAACTACTTCAAGGGGTGACACCAAAAATGATACCAATTAAAAAAAATGTGTCATTGAAGTGCATTATGATACCAAAAGAAAGTGAACATAAAAACATTTAAGAAATGCCTACCAATTACCAATTGAAAGTAAGAAGGGCATTGAAAACAAATATGATACCAATTAAAACATATTGAAAATAAAACACATGATACCAATTGAAAAATACAATGATACTAATTTTGAGTAAACAAATGCATCTAGATACCAATTGAAGATATTTATCTTTATAAGCAAATGAAACCAATTAAAAATCAATAATCATTCTTTAATCATTTTTCATTATAAAGTTAGGGAGTGGGAAACAAAACCAATGGTAAACTAAATACCATTGAAAATTGAAATGTGAGTTTTCTCCCCCTTTATGAAATACCAACTAAACATATGCATAAGCTAGAAATAAGATACCAATTGAAAACTAAGTCAATTGAAATAATGTTAAAGCTCAAGCTTAGCATAAGCAAGATAATGATATTGCTTGTATAAAGATACCAATTGAAAATTGAATCAATTGAAAATGATGGTCATTAAAAAAATCAAGCTTATCATAAACAAAATTTGTGATATCTTGAAGCACAAATAAATCATCTATATATGTATGTAAGAAATAGATACCAATTGAAATTGATACTAAATGAAGTGTAAGCATACATATATAAAACAAAACATATATGAGTATACAAAAGGATGTCAAGATTGATACCAATTGAAAGAATTCAATGATACCAATTGAAACAACAATAAGATCAAGTGTATATCTCATATCAACTACCACCCAATCATGTGCAAGTTTAAAAATGATTTTCATTATAAAGCATACATGAACATGATCTCCCATCCAACCACCCTTAGATGGTAGGGGTTTTCAAAAATAGATTTGAAAGTAGAGTACGTTTGAAAATCACTACCAAATGAAGAATAACACAACTAGTTATATGAATCAACTAGTACGAGATCCTTCAAATAAGAAATAAAAAATATTTTCATGAAGACGCATGTAAACCACATGGCACTAAAACACTCAAAAATCCATATAGCACAATTTGTACTCATGAAAACTAAGTCATGAGAAAACATTAAATAGGGTGAGTGTACAAGTGTTGTGAGAAACATATCAACATGAAAATGGACAATTAAGCTCATATGAAATTCATTGTGAAATCACCAATTGAAATCATCTTTAAAAAAAATAAAATTCATCATAAATGTGAAATCACTTAGAAAACATGAAATTCATCCAAACGATTTAAACTTCAAGGCATATGTATGTCATGTACAAACTAAAGTATACATACATATCCTAAACACAATGAGTCCACAAATTATATGCATGAAGGCACGTGGCTCAAGGATGTATATGTATAGATGATAGTTTGGACAAGATGTACATATACATGAAGTTAAAACAAAACATGTAAAATAGTGAATACAAGTCAAATGCAAGAATCATCAAAACTAGACTATACTAGTACATCAAGTGAATACAAATGAGCGTTCAAGCACAAACATATAAAGGTCTATTTGTAGCTCACTCGTTGTACAAGTATAAATTCTAGTCTTAATAAAAATTATCATTCAAGCAAGTAGTCAAAACATGAAGCATAAAACGGGAATCATAATCCAACATGATAAACATAATAATCAAAACACGAATTATTAAAACAAAATGTCATAATCAATCATATGATTAGCATGACAAGACATGTGCATTAGATCTATGATTAACATGATAGCTAAACATAAAGAGAACACAAAATATGGGTCCATACTAAACATGGGTGTCTCAACCATTAATCATGTAAAGCATAAGTCTAATAAACATGACAAATATCATACTAATCAAAACATGAGTCATCCAAACATCATAAACATCCATATGAAGCATGGGTACTCAAGTGGCTAAACATGTACAACCTTAATCTAATGAACATGGCACAAAGCATAATGAACAACAAAACACAACATGCTATAAAAGATGATCATAGAAAGCATGTAAACACTAAATGGAGTAAGGGATTGTTACCAAAACCGAAGAGGCAACTTTCCAAGTCTCCAAAACCCGGTGGTCCTCCCACCAATTCTCCTTGAGAGTGAAGCATCCAAATGGTTCTCTTTAGGCAAGGAACGCATCCACTCCAAGGCACCAACACTCTCACGTTTTGCGAGAGCTCCCACCTACATCAAAAAGTATAGAGGTGGTCTTTGGTACCCATTTCTTTGTGGGTCCACGGGGGTTAGTGTCTTTTCTAACCCAAACAAAATTAGTTGCTAAAATTCATGATAAATGCGATCATAACAAAATCTAGCAAGGTGGCCTTTTCGACCACAGTGTGTACATGTGTACACGTGAGCATACATATGATGGTGATGATCATGAAAAGCATGTGTATGCCGTGAAGGGTGTGCATGCATAGTTGGAGCTTGTTTCTTGCGAACCAAGGATTCCAAACGAGTGTGATTTAAAGCACATTGGCTCAAAGTGGAGCCCAAACAATCAACACTTTTCTTCAAATTATTTATATCATTTTCAATGCTAGAAGATAAAGTGGAGCATGTTATAGGTGTGCAAGAAGTAGAAGCTACACTAGCATGACAAACATGAATATCAATATCATTTTGCAAAGATTTATTTTTATTCAAAACCAAATCCAATTCTTTTGTAATTGCATCAATATTATTTTTCAAAGTGAGATTTTCTTTAAACGTAAAATCCATTTTGAAGATAAAATCTCATTGTGCTTTACAACATCATCACAATCATTTTTGTTTTTCAAAAATTCATTTTCCTTTAAAGCAAGTTCGAGTTGAGATTTAAGTGAGTCACATTCACTTGCAATCTCTTCCTTCTCTTGCAACATCAATTCAAAATTAGAGCATAAATCCTTTAATTCATTTTCAAAACAAGATTATCATCTTTCAACAAATCATGTTCTTCTAACAAATTCTCAAGCTTTTGAACAAGTTCCATATTTAAAGTTTGAACTTCAAAACATCCATGACAATAGGAACTAGAGCTATCATCTATTTGAGAATCCGATTGTACCTCAAGGGAGCTCTTCCCTTGGACCATGAGGCATTGCTCTTCGGACTTTTCTCTCTTAGATCTCCTCATCTTGTTGATAATCCTTGGAAGCTCGGGAGAAGTCAAGATGCTCCAAACTGCAAAAGCCGAATCATAACGATCAAAAACATGTAATAAATGTTCATTTAGAGATGCTCTAAGTGCCCTAAGTGCTAATGCATTGGCCTTCTTATGCTTACTACTATTTGGGAGGGATTCTATGGTAATGGCTTGATAAACTAGATGTCCTAGGTCTTTTAAATGTTTAGTCATATTAGCCTTCCAAGCATCAAGTCTAAAATGATCAAACATAGGAGGGCTAGCCATAAGTGCAAACTAAATGTGTGCAAATGAAAATGCAAATGAAGATTAGCAAACCAAGATCACTCCTAGGTGGTTAAACCTAAATATCAGGAGCACTAGCTCTGATACCAATTGCAAAGTCACCTAGAGGGGGGGTGAATAGGTGACGATGCTAATCTAGTGAACTTAATGCGGAATTTAAAAAAAAACTAATTGCAATTACTATAATGATGCACACACAAGCAAGTACAAGATATAACAATTTGCACAAAGTAAAGAGAGAGAGCAAGAGTCAATGGATCAAGCGCAAACAAAGAGATATGTTCCGAGGTTCGAGCACCCAGCTCTACATCCCCGCCTTCGACACACGAAGGATTTCCAATCCACTAGCTTGTCCACAAAGGACTCCCACAAAGGGAACCTCCACCGAGGATTTGGGGCAATCACAATACAAGGAGTTCCCAACTCCGATCCTTACAAACACAACCTCCTCCTTGAGGCACTCCTCCAATCCAACAAACAATCACCTCACAACTTGAGGGATTAGTACCAAGCTTACACAAAACACCTCACAACCCAAGTTGCACAACCTCCTCAACACAATGAGGGAAATGGCACAAAGTAAGAATTGGGTTTACAACTTAGTGGTTTCGAACAACAACCACAAAACAATCTCTTTTTCCCACACAAAATCCTATAGATAAGATAGTAGATTTTAGCTCAAGTGTGGAGAAAACCAATGGAATAGAAATCAAAATCACAAAGAAAAATCCTTGGGAAAACAATAAAAATCAAGATGGTGAAGTTCAATCAAAAAGCTTTCCCAAAAACCTCTTCTTTGATTTTCCAAACCCTAGCAAACACCTCAAAATAGATTGTTCAATATGAGTTCAAAAACTTCTTTTAATTGCAGCAAAAACACCAGAGAGTATGAAAAAATTCGCACCAAAAACCTTAGAGAAAAACTCTTGCAAATGGGATATTTATAGCCCATTTAGAAAACTAGCCGTTGACAGTTCAAACGGCCAGAAATAGCCTGTCGGTCGACCGGCCGGTCGACCGCCCAACGTTCAAATTTTTGAACGTTGCAACAACACCCGGTCGAACGCCCGGTCGACCCAAACAAACCGAGAGCAAACTGCTCTCAGTCGGTCGACCGCTCGGTCGACCGGCCAAGGCTGTAGCCAGCGTGCACGTTTCTATGCACGTCGGTCGACCGCCCGGTCGACTGGCTACCTGGTGCGGTCGACCGTGCGGTCGACCGACTTTTCCTGGCAGGCAGCAAATAGGTCAGAAAACTGAGGTAAAAAATATTCCAATAAATCTTTTAACTCTTGTAAAAATCCCCAAAAATAGTTTTTGCATTTTGCATTGATATATAAACTTGTGATAAAAAGTTTAGCTCAAATATCAATCAACATGAACTATTTTTGTAGCATATTATTTTTTTTACCAAAAACCAAAACTTGTATTTCTAAAATTTGGAATCTTGAATAGAGAATACCTTTTGTCCAAAACTCATCCATAATACAAAACTATGATATTTAAACATTTGAAGCATGATGCATATGGATAGAAATCCAATTTACATGAAACATGTATATATCATGATTTTTGTCATTAAGTCCAAAAATATGTTTTGTTATAAATATCAAAACATAAAACTCATGAAGTAGATTATCAAACTAAATTTGTTTAAACAATTGAAGCATGCATGTATATAGAACAAATCTAATATACATAAACCATGTAAATTTGTTTTGATATAAAATCTATTCATGAAAACCAAGATCGGTTAAACCTAAAACCGAAAACCAAAACATGAAACGTGTGTGTGTTGTGAACTTGAGCTTATCATACTATACTAATCTTTACAATTAGGATCTAAACCCAAACTAAAACTATGGATAGGGGTGGCAAACGGGTCGCGACCCGCCAGACCCGACCCGACCCGACCCGGAGTTAGCGGGTATGGGTTTGGGCTAATTGGGTTTGGGTCGTAATCGGGTCGACCCATCTGACCCGATATTAAATGGGTCGGGTCGACCCGAACCCGCCAAACCCGCTTGACCCGCCAGACCCAATTATTCTCTCTCCTCCTCGGCCTCCTCCCCTTCGATGACCTAAATTAGATTGTCAAAAAATATGCATGAGCCCAATTTCGAACATGTGACATCTAGTGTATGAGTTTAGTGTGATGACCAACCATATCACCAAACAATTTAGTAAAATAGCGTAAAGAAATTGTATTTAAGGCTTAATAATCGGGTCAAATGGGTCGGGTCGGGTCGACCCGATTAAGTCTGGGTCGGGTCTGGGTCTAAATTTTTGACCCATATAATAAACGGGTCGGGTCGACCCGACCGATTATTATATGGGTCGAGCAGTAATTGGGTCGGGTCGACCCGACCCGACCCAATTGCCACCCCTAACTATGGATACCTAAGTCTTCTTGTAGAGCGCAAACTCCAAGCTAGAGCGCAATCTCCAAGTCGGCTCGATCCAAAAACTCTTGATTCACCGGGCAAGTACTATATATATCTTTGATGCGCGGGCTCTTGAATCAATATGTGCAAGCTTCCAAATCATCTTGTTGAAGCTAGACACCAACTAATATCTTGGTTAATGATCTGAAACTAAAATCACAAGATTATTAGTACACATAACTACATGAGTTGATCATCATCAAAACTAGAGTGGAAGGCCTTTGGGCCAACACGGTCGAC
Source organism: Agave tequilana (assembly GCA_038442645.1). Taxonomy (NCBI): domain Eukaryota; kingdom Viridiplantae; phylum Streptophyta; class Magnoliopsida; order Asparagales; family Asparagaceae; genus Agave; species Agave tequilana. Next base: position 26,239 of record JAVJIF010018806.1, on the reverse strand, counting down.
CGACTTTGCTTGAAATAAATTAACCTTATTTTTGTTCTTTTATCGATCGACCGAAAATAGGTCCCGGTCGACCGCTGTAAGTCTGCAGAACTCTCGGGTTGTTCGAGTCGACCGACCGGTCGACCGCTCTGAGATTACAAAGCTCTCGGGTTTTCTGGGTCGACCGACCGGTCGACCGGGCATCGTAATCGGGTCCAGATTGGCTATTTATTTGACTTTTCTCTCTCTCTCTCCTCACTCGCTGGCGACGGAACCCATCGTTTCTCCTCTCCAAAAATTTTCTATCTCTCAAATCTCTCATCCGATCTCAAATTAATTTAAAACCCACTTGTATTTCCTACTTCTAGTGCCGGATCTTCAATTCAGCTGCATCCATCCGCTGGATTCGAAGAAATTTGGCTTTCTCTGTTCTAGGGTTTCATCCTTCACAGTTAAGGTAAAAATTTGATTTTTCTCCTTGTTCTTCACTTCTAGCTTCTAGATCTACTATCTTTTGTCAAGATTTTAGGTTGCTAAAACTTTCTAGATCGTGCCCTAACTTGTTTTGACCTAAAAAATCCTATTTTTACTCAAAAATGTCAAAGAGGACTAGGACTGAGAAGGGGAAAGCTATTGCTAAACCCACTTCATCTACACCCAAACCCAAGAAACTTTTTATCAATGAAACTGTTGAAAATCGGTTCATCCATCTTTCCAAAAGAAATATCAATTCGGGGAGATTTGTTGTAATTCGAGATTTTGAGCACTTGGACATCCCCCGCATCTTGCATAACAATTCCTTAGACGAGTTCTTAACCATTCGAGAACAAGTCTATACCCCTCTTGTGCCCTACTTTTATACCAATTTTCTTTTGATGGAAATCGTATCTCTACTAGAGTTCTAGGTAGGGATATTAACATTAGCATCAGTCAATTTGCTGATATCCTTCACCTACCCACTGGTGGTGCTGATGTGTACTCCTTTGATCTTCTTGACTTTGAGTTTCCGGAGGGTGAGTCTTCCCTCACCGCATCCACATTGATTCACGGGGATAATAACCCCGGTTTGGTTAGAAATGAAGTTGTGAGTAGATACACCCTCACTTCTCAAGTTCTGGCCAAAATCATTTTCCTCAACATTGTCCCAAATCTGGTGAATACAGCCATGCTAGGGGTCCTGTGCCCTTGATCATCTATTGCCTTCTGCGAGGCATTAGAATAAATTTTCCCCGTCTCATAGCTTCACATATGGCTTCTGACCAGATCCGTCTGTCTGGTAGGACCTTGCCCTATGGCATGGTGATTACCCATATCCTCAAAGCTCTAGATTTTGATCTTTCCTCTATCGATTCTGATGAGCCTACAGTAGAAATTGACGGCTCTCTTTGAAGAGGATGGAAGCCCAGTTGCGTAGACACGCTCTTAAGCAACCTCCTGCTCCTCCAGCTGTCCCAGGTTCATCTGCCCCAGGGTCATCTTCGGCCCCAGGCACTTCATCTGCTTCTGCCCCAGTTTTACCTCCTGACCTTCCGGCTCTTATATCCTCTGAGGTCCGCTCTCAGTTCGAGGCACACCAGTCCTGGATTGAGCAGCGAGAGGCAGATTTTCGTGCGGAGATGGACGCCCGTTTCCAGCAAGAGGCAGCTTTTCGTACGGAGATGGACGCCCGTCTCAAACAAGAGGCCGCTTCCTGTGAGGAGTTGAACACTCAGATCCGAGGAATTCGTAACGACATGTCCTATTTTGCTGACTCCATGAGATTCATGGATATGCAATTTGAGGCGCTCTTTACGAAATTCGATATGTTTACTCCTGATCCCACTACCATTGCTCGTCCCCTTCCCTCCACCGGTCCTCCATTTCCTACCAGAGCTCCTTCTTCAGTTCCCCCACCTCGGCCGAAGGTGCTCGGCGTTGATCCTGAGGAGGTAGCTTCTTCTTCTTCTTCTTCTTCGGAGGAAGACGATGATGGTGATAAGAAGATGGCTGAGGACACTGCTGCTGGTGATACGATGATGGCTGAGGGTACTCCTGCAGGGAACTCTTCTGAGGACGATGACGATGAGGAGGATGACGATGACAGTGACGATGGCAGTGATGCTGCTGCTGAGGAGTGACCTCCCCTTTTGATGATGTCAAAAAGGGGGAGAGTTAGTTAGTGGGAGAGTTATTTTGTGATTGGACATATTTTGTGTTTTGTATTGGACATACTTTGTGTGATGTGGACATGTTGCTTTTCTTTTTATGTATCTCTTTTATTTATGTCATGTATGAACCCATGTGTGACATGTTGCTTTTCTTTTATGTATCTCTTTTATTTATGTCATGTATGAACCCATGTGTTATCCGTATCTATGACATGAGTATTTGTTCTATGATTGTTCTATGACATGAGTATTTTTTTTGTTGGCATGAAAATATGGTGATCTTTACTATGCCTGAGTATGATACTATGCCTGAGTATGATTTTTTAGTATATGCATGTGTTGAGGGGGAGCTTCATTTGAAGACTCTACCCAAAATATTTGTGATAACTAAATATGTTTTGTCATCATCAAAAAGGGGGAGATTGTTGCCCAAAGGCCATTAGCCCTATATCTTAGTGGATATTTTGATGATAACAAACCATATCTAGTTATGTATTTAACAAGTTTTGTTTACAAGAATTTCAGGTTAAAAGGTCGTTTTTGACGGCTCCGCAAATAAGACACACGTTTGGAGTTCGCCAAAATTTGCATTCCCAAGCCAAGCACAATAGGATGCTCTGGGAACAAGATGTTAAAGAGAAGACCAAGCCAAAGATCAAGTTTATGAAGAACATCAAGATTTGTATTTGTATTTTTGTTATTTTAGATCTTTTTGTCAAAACCTAGATGATAGAAGTAGAGTTATGGGATTTACACTTACACACACTTTTTATATTGGTTCTAGACTTCAAAATAAGTTTCAAAATTTTATTTCCAAGTTAGAGTTAAAGATAAACATGTTTTTGGAAATAAGTTTTAGAAATTCTAAGTTTTGGAAAAATAATATTTGGAAAAACAAGTTTTTATCAAAGGAATTTATATCAAAATGTTTTAACCTATTAGAGTAGTGACATGTGCTCATACTCTAGTGTTTACAAGATCCAAAACTTTATATCTTAGACCTATAACCAAAACCCAGATTTCTGAATTCTGGCAGTTCTGATTTTCAGAACTGACAGCATCCGGTCGACCGAACGGTCGACCGATGCACACATTCTGTGCATGTGTGTATCAGCCGACCGACCCGGTCGACCGAGAACTCTGCTGTGCTCTCGGTTAAAATGGGTCGACCGGGCGGTCGACCGGAGTCCCCCAACGGTCATATTTTCGACCGTTGGCGGTCGACCGGCCGGTCGACCGGTAGCTGTCAGAATCTCTGACAGATTCCAACAGCTAGTTTTTCTGACAGATTCTTTTTTGTTTTTTAATCCCCACAGATCTATGGTGTAGTTTTTGACCCCTATAAATAGGAGGTCACTTCATATTGATATGACAACTATTTTAGAAGAATATACACATCATTTTCAAAAGATTTACAAGTTTTCAAAAGGCTTCCTTTTACAAAAGATTTTCTCTCCAAAAGCCCTAAAGTTTTAGACACCTACTTGAAGTCTTTACCTCTACTTCTCTCTAGCTTTTGCACTACACAATCCCATAATTCCACATCTACATTTTGGTTCTACGATTGTGCAAGTGAGCGTATTTGTGATCAAGTGTGATCAATCTTCTTTTGAGTGAAGTTGTAGAGGCATCGGCCTCAAGGCGAGCTAGTGTGCTCAAGGTGGTGTTGCGGCATCACGGGAGACGGGACAAGTGTGTCCTTGTATTGGTGATCCAGTGGGATCTTCAATAGTGGAAATCCTTCAAGTGTGAAGGCGGGGACGTAGAGCGTGGCTCGAACCTCGGAAACATATCTGCGTGTTTGCGTTTGCTCAAATATCTCTAAACTCTAAACTCCTTAATTCTTGCACTGTTGATTACTTCATTTATTGCAAGTCTTTCATTTGAGCTTATTGTGTTGGTTAATTTTTTAAATTCCGCATTTGTGACCATTTACATATAGCCATCACCTATTCACCCCCCCTCTAGGTGATTTCAATTTCCAAGCGCGACCCCCGGAATGGGTCCCTTTTGCTGTGAAGGGATGCAGCTTTGAATCACTCTGAGAGACGCGGTTGCAATTCTCTTGACTGGAATGAAGAGGAATGCCATTTTCGAATTCGCAAGGGGACGCCAGTTCCTGGACGCGGCTCTCGGGCCTGCGTTTGGTGCAACTTTCCAAGCGTTACATGCAGCTTGTCATAAAGATTTCGTGGGATCTTTAAATGTCAAGTCATTGTTGACAATTGGGGACTCGCATTATCCGATGTTTCCCGAAGCGGCGGTCCACGCGTCAGCCCTTCATTGGGTTCAGGCATTAATGCCTTCAAATGCCGAATCGGCGCTGGCGATTGGAGGCTCGCGTCTTCGATGCTTCCCGAAGCGATAGTCCACGCGTCAGCTTGTTATTGGGCTTTGATATTTGTGTGGGAATTAAAGCCGATGGTTCTGATTAGCGGGCCATTAATCACAGGCTTTATGGTTTGCCTATAAATAGGGCTCAGCTTCTCCTTTTAGCAGTCCATTACTTAGACTGCTTCCTTTTGAGAGCGAATGCTCTGAGCGATTCTGCCTTTCCTCTTCAAGGATTTGTATCTGAGACTTGCCTCCATGGATGATGATGACCCAGAGCAATCATGCTTCTATTTAATCTCTCCAGAAGATTATCTCTGTCAAGTGATTTCAAGATCAAGAAGCGTCTCCTTGAGCATCTTTTATATCCGCGCCTTGGTGCGGGAGGTTCAACCCTTAATGGGGGTTGCTGCGGGTATGACTTCCTGGTCTGCCATGAAATTTTCAGCTCTGAATTTTGCAACCCCTGTTCGTCGAACAGGGAGACGGCAATTTTCGCATCTGATTTGTGCCTCATACCTTAGACGCGGATGCAAAACTAGACTGCATTTGACTTCTGTGTGTATCACAACTTTGATCGCGTCTGTTTCTACTGCCGCAGAAGTTAGGTTCACTGCGCGGGTTATTCTTGCGTCTGCAGTTTTCCGCAATAGCTGCGTCTGTCACTTAGTTTTTCTTGTTGAAATATACTAAGTTTCAGGTCTTCTAACTTTTGCTTTTTTGCAGGTAGGCTTAATCATCCCTTTTCATGTTTGCTGGGCCCTTGGGAGAATATATCGGCCAGCGAACTTGGTCGATTGTCGACCACAGGAGAAGAAGTCATGGCTCCCATCTTCGGGAGATGGGGATCGGACCCTCGCCAAGATCTCTTTGGATTCAATGCACCAGTCATGCTTCTTTGCATGGCATGGTCAGAGTGAGGATGGCGGTGGATATAGTGGTGGGTATGGTCTTGGATTCTCCCTTCACCTACCCCAGAAGTGACATTGATGAAAACTCCATGCTCATTGGATGACTTTCTGGTGGTGGAGATGTTCATCAACGAATGATCATACCCCGCCGCTTCGGATGGTCAGGTGAAATCAGAAGATTCTGCTGCCTTTCGACCTCAAGAAACACCATTGTTCTCGGTCAATCAGAGGCTTCTTCGATGTTTACGTCATGCATCATGGTGCAACCAGCTTTCGATCGTCGCCACAGTGTTCAATCCTACTTTGGCGCCCTTCCAAACATCTTGTACTTGGAGTTGTGAGCAGCTTCAAGGAGTGAGTGCAACCTTTGAGAGAGAAATGGACTTCTTTGTACTCCTTTATCTGTAACACTCAATCTTGTTGTATAAGAGAGCGTTTTGTATCACTTTCATATGCTTGAATATAAATAAAAGTGACACTTTTCTTTTTGTTTCCTTCTATTGTCTTGAACTTTTCTCTTTTTTTTTAGTCAGACGAATAGAAGCGAAGGGTCTTTGACTTGTCAAAACTATGACGATAGTCTTAACGAGCCGCATTCTGTAGAGAGAGATCCTATTTCAGGAGCTCAGCAATGTTCTCAGAGGTGTGATATTAACTTGACAAGGGATAGGATAGTTTTTGTGGACCTGCCAATCTATAACGGAGAATGACAAGCTGAATCTGTACCTCCAGGGAGGATGAACTTTTATCAGAGGTTTGAGTTTAACTTGATTAAAATAGCTGGGGAATTGATGAAAACACTGTTAACGGTGTAATGTTAACCTAAAAATGTTTTTAGGTAGACTTGTTGTTCAATTGGGGAGAATAACAAGTGAGACTAGATTCGCGGGGGATCTAGGAAGTCTTCACCGTTAGAGGTGTGATATTAACTTAACGGGTTGAATGTAGTCTTATCAGAAGTGTGATGTTAACTTGACAAGAATGTGAGTCAGAGGTGTGATATTAACTTGACTCAGAAGCATTTCAGCTTTCATTTGGGAAAACTGAGAGTGTCACTGTCATAGGTGTGATGTTTAACTTGACAGTGTGAGGTAATGCTAGAGGTGTAATTTTGAACTTGGCATTGGTCATCTCGACTTTAACAAGGAAGTTCGAGGGAAAGTCATGGCCTTAAGTGTATTGTTAAACTTAGCAATGACCTGGATGCTAGAGGTGTAGTGTTAACTTAGCATCGTTCATTTCAGCTTCGATATGGAAGTCTGAAGGAAGGTGACTGTAACACCCTAATCCCCAGTGTACGTATCACCGTATCTGTACGCGATACGACGTACAAATTTGATTTGACTTCTGTAGTATTCCGATTGACCTGATTTCAGTTTCAAAAATCATTCCCTAATATTTGAGATTTTTCAGGATTTTCTGGAATTTTCCTGGATTATTTTGGAAAATCTCTGTTGTCGGTGTCGACCGATACCGATAACCGGCCTTCCGGCTTTTATTTCACAAACGGAGTACAATTTTGAGAATCCGCTTTCACCATAAATCTTAGAATCTCATGAGCTACGTTTGGCTATTTTTGGGGATTTTTCAGAATTTATCGAAAATCCAGGCAAAATCGGTGTCGCCCGTATCGGCGACAACTTTCGGGATTTATAATTTGCAAACCGGATTGAATTTCTAGAAACCGTCTTCATATTACGTCTCAGCGTAATATTTTCTATTTTCTGTAATTTTTGGGTACCGTTCGGAGTTAGTCGAATTTCGGGCCGAATTAATAATATTATTTTAATTATATAAAAATCTTTTCTTTTCTTTCCCCTTTCTCCAACTCTCTGGACGCTTCTCCACCTCCACCGCCTTTGACTGAACCCAACCGACCTTCACCCCTTTTAAAAACCCATTTCCCTTCTCTTTCCCCCCAACTCTCTCTCTCATGCTCGGTTAGCACCGCCGGCGGGGCGGAGCCGCCGGCGGTGGCGCGACGCCGGCAAGGCTAACCGCCGACCATCACCTACCCCATCTTCTCTCTCTTTTCTCTCTCTCTCTCTCCCCCCTCTATACGACCCAACGGAGGCCGACTTCACCGGCGGACATGCCGCCGGCGATCACCGCCGGCCGTGACCCCCAAGCCGAGCTCCAGCCCGGCCCAGCGCCTCCACTACGGCGAGGCCGCCATGGCCTCACGCCCATCTCTCCCTCTCAGGTGAACTCTCTCTCTCTCCCCTCTTTCTCCATCTCCTGCCACCGGAGGTGGCCGCGGGAGACGCCGCCGGCGTGGCCGCAGAAGGCGCCGCCGGCGTGGGCCAGGGCGGGCACCGCCGGCCAGCCCGGCCAGTCCGGCCAGGGGCCGGCCAAGTGGGCGCAGCAGCAGCGCTGCTGCTGCTGCTGCTGTGTTGTTGTTGTTTATTTGGGTTCGGGTATAACCCGAACCCAATAACCCGAGTAGGGGGTTGGGTTTGGATATAAACCCAACCCAATAACCCAATAACCCGTACCCATTGGACTTAAATTTTGGGTTTGGGTCCTGGATCCAAACCCGACCTGTTAAGAGCCCAACCCGCACCCGAAACCCAATAAAGGTAAGTTTACATAAAACTCCCCCTACTTTTATTAATTGCATTTTGAGTTATTTTATTTACATATTTAATCTTTTGTCCTGATTTAGTATTCGGGCGATATCGGGAGCATCCGGACTCCGATTCAGGCGATTCTGGATCCGTTGCGATCGTGGAAAGAGAGCTACAGTCCTGTAGCCAGTTTGTGAGTGTTTTCTTTTTTATAAATTACATTTTATCATGCTCCATATCTTGGTTGATTACCTAATTAAAAATAAAAGATGATTATTGGTAAATCATGATAATTATTGTAATCACTGTAACTAAGGCATAATAAAACCATAGTAACAAGACATAGATCGTAGACAACTTGGACACTGATATTATGCATGTACCGCCACTGATAACTTGGATACTATTACTTCATGTATTCGCTCATAGTTAGATAACTATCGTCACATGCATACTGATTCACGGTACTTGTTGACACTACACTCATGACTACTAGAAACCGTTAGTACATGCAGTGATATCAGCATCACATGGCTACAATAGTTCACTAGACATGATAATACACTGACCACTGATATGACAGGGACGAGTGAGACATAGATCGATTATACGAATTAGTGCCACTCAAAGGCATTCCACTGGTACACGGATATAACCATGCACAGACTGGTTACACGTGCTTGTTATGTTTACATATCACGGCCACACATGCATTATTGTTGTCATATGGCTCCCCGTTCATATTACATGTATTATTGTATCATGTTACCGTATTCATGTTACATGATTGTTTCCCGTTACTGATATGGATATTCCCGATACCGGACATAATATGGATATTCCCGTTACTGGACATGACTGCTGTTGATATGCGATGTGTGGAACTAAGTGCCACGTGGATCCAAGCCACGGGGGCCACCTCTAGAATCCCACATCTATTGTTCCCGTTTCCCGGTATATTGTTCATGATATCTTGTTCATGTTATATTGTTCCTGATTCTCGTGATATTGTTCTATGCTATCAACAGAGCTCAGGTCCAGTAATCATGTTACCCGTACCATGTACTGTAATTGTTCTTGTTACATTGTATACTTGACATATCACATATCAGATCATAAAGATAACTTGGGTATGGGGGAGACTTGACGGTTGACTAGATCTTATCGGGTGGATGTACTGGATCCATATTGAGGTCCCACTGCAGGGGACCGGGTAGTGCTGGCTACCATCTGTTACTCATGTTACATGTTACAGCTCTAGCGGGCTGGCCCTGGTCTCAGCAGCCAGGATCTGTTTAAGGCCGTGATCCCGGGTATGCACGGGATACACCTACCCGATAAGAGCTCCTCGACCATGAGTTTCCAATTTACATAATAAAACAGTATACACAATAGTGACGTCGGGAACACTTGTTATTTGATCACTCTCTCGTTTGGATAATGGTACCCGTAGGCCATGTCCGGATGGGTTCGACTGGAGTGCGGGCTCCAGTATGAACTGCCAGTGGTATGGGACACTGGAAGAGATTGATTAAAATATCATGTGATACTGATTGCTACTATTGTATAAATAACATGACTTTGACATGACCTGCCCACTACATGTTTAGTTGTACTTGTTACTGTTCCTGATCATTTATCTGCTATCATGTGACATGTATACATTGCTATTGTTCCTGTTTCCTGTTACACTTTCTTTAGTGCCCTACTACTCATGCACATGTATACTTTGTTACATTACCTGGTATATGTTACACTGTATGTAGTGGCATACTATGCATGTTCTGCATTGCATATATTTTATTGTTGCAGACATATGCTCATCTGCATGTTCACCTCTATCACGGCACCACTATCATGTTCATGTCTAGTACGTCACCACTAGACAACATTAGTTATTACATAAACTGGATACGACTATAGATATGACCTGATAATAACCGGCTAGGTAGTGATAGTATTAAAAGTTGACCTGTTTATATCTTTGCACTGCTTCCATGTTTAACTCTTTCTACTGTTTATATATATCCTTATTATATGGTATCACTATCACAACAGCATGCATTATCTATTATTATTATTATGCATTGCCTCCTTCAGTTTTACCACTCACTAGGTCGCTTTCTGACGACCCTGGGTTTGCATGCCCAGATTGGAGATCCGAGTTTCCATAGCTTCAGAGAGTGCCTTGGAGTCACATGTGAGATTCCGCATCAGGACTATTCATAGGTATTTTAGTGCTTTATTTCTGTTATCTTAGTTATCCTTGTTTTCATATCTGTTATGATCGCTGACCTCTTTCTGCAGGTATTCTTGTACTGCTTTCATGCTGGACCTCAGATCTATATGGAGGTATTGTACTGTACTGAGGCTTAACGTACGCGTGAGGTTGTTTTCACCTCGCGTATGTACGTCGCCATAACGTCTCCGTATCCTGCGGGATCGGGGCGTTACATAGTGGTATCAGAGCCTAGGTTCACACCTGGTGTGGGTAACCACCGAGGTCAATGCTTGGGCTCTTACCAACAGTACAATCAGGTTGAGATTAACTGATCTGTATCTGAATTTGGGGTTCCAGCAACGAGTACATGAATACCATGATCTTGACAATTCTTTCCTTGACTCTGTTTTATTCCTTCCTTCCTTCTAGTTGTCACTCAAAATATCCAAATTCTTTCTCATTTTCCTTGCACCGTCTTGCTTCCCATCCGTTAGGATTCGTTCACTACCATACTTCTCCATCCCGGGTTCCTTCTAGATGGCAGAGTGCGCAGCGGAAGTGTCGTGGACCCGTCACCTTTCGGCCTTGGGGTTGGAAATCTTGTTCTCACACCTGATTGAAATTGCGAGGACGCAATTTTTGTAAGGTGGGGAGAAATGTAACACCCTAATCCCCAGTGTACGTATCACCGTATCTGTACGCGATACGACGTACAAATTTGATTTGACTTCTGTAGTATTCCGATTGACCTGATTTCAGTTTCAAAATCATTCCCTAATATTTGAGATTTTTCAGGATTTTCTGGAATTTTCCTGGATTATTTTGGAAAATCTCTGTTGTCGGTGTCGACCGATACCGATAACCGGCCTTCCGGCTTTATTTCACAAACGGAGTACAATTTTGAGAATCCGCTTTCACCATAAATCTTAGAATCTCATGAGCTACGTTTGGCTATTTTGGGGATTTTTCAGAATTTATCGAAAATCCAGGCAAAATCGGTGTCGCCCGTATCGGCGACAACTTTCGGGATTTATAATTTGCAAACCGGATTGAATTTCTAGAAACCGTCTTCATATTACGTCTCAGCGTAATATTTTCTATTTTCTGTAATTTTTGGGTACCGTTCGGAGTTAGTCGAATTTCGGGCCGAATTAAATAATATTATTTTAATTATATAAAAATCTTTTCTTTTCTTTCCCCTTTCTCCAACTCTCTGGACGCTTCTCCACCTCCACCGCCTTTGACTGAACCCAACCGACCTTCACCCCCTTTTAAAAACCCATTTCCCTTCTCTTTCCCCCCAACTCTCTCTCTCATGCTCGGTTAGCACCGCCGGCGGGGCGGAGCCGCCGGCGGTGGCGCGACGCCGGCAAGGCTAACCGCCGACCATCACCTACCCCATCTTCTCTCTCTTTTCTCTCTCTCTCTCTCCCCCCTCTATACGACCCAACGGAGGCCGACTTCACCGGCGGACATGCCGCCGGCGATCACCGCCGGCCGTGACCCCCAAGCCGAGCTCCAGCCCGGCCCAGCGCCTCCACTACGGCGAGGCCGCCATGGCCTCACGCCCATCTCTCCCTCTCAGGTGAACTCTCTCTCTCTCCCCCTCTTTCTCCATCTCCTGCCACCGGAGGTGGCCGCGGGAGACGCCGCCGGCGTGGCCGCAGAAGGCGCCGCCGGCGTGGGCCAGGGCGGGCACCGCCGGCCAGTCCGGCCAGGGGCCGGCCAAGTGGGCGCAGCAGCAGCGCTGCTGCTGCTGCTGCTGTGTTGTTGTTGTTTATTTGGGTTCGGGTATAACCCGAACCCAATAACCCGAGTAGGGGGTTGGGTTTGGATATAAACCCAACCAATAACCCAATAACCCGTACCCATTGGACTTAAATTTTGGGTTTGGGTCCTGGATCCAACCCGACCTGTTAAGAGCCCAACCCGCACCCGAACCAATAAAGGTAAGTTTACATAAAACTCCCCCTACTTTTTATTAATTGCATTTTGAGTTATTTTTATTTACATATTTAATCTTTTTGTCCTGATTTAGTATTCGGGCGATATCGGGAGCATCCGGACTCCGATTCAGGCGATTCTGGATCCGTTGCGATCGTGGGAAAGAGAGCTACAGTCCTGTAGCCAGTTTGTGAGTGTTTTCTTTTTTATAAATTACATTTTATCATGCTCCATATCTTGTTGATTACCTAATTAAAAATAAAAGATGATTATTGGTAAATCATGATAATTATTGTAATCACTGTAACTAAGGCATAATAAAACCATAGTAACAAGACATAGATCGTAGACAACTTGGACCTGATATTATGCATGTACCGCCACTGATAACTTGGATACTATTACTTCATGTATTCGCTCATAGTTAGATAACTATCGTCACATGCATACTGATTCACGGTACTTGTTGACACTACACTCATGACTACTAGAAACCGTTAGTACATGCAGTGATATCAGCATCACATGGCTACAATAGTTCACTAGACATGATAATACACTGACCACTGATATGACAGGGACGAGTGAGACATAGATCGATTATACGAATTAGTGCCACTCAAAGGCATTCCACTGGTACACGGATATAACCATGCACAGACTGGTTACACGTGCTTGTTATGTTTACATATCACGGCCACACATGCATTATTGTTGTCATATGGCTCCCCGTTCATATTACATGTATTATTGTACCATGTTACCGTATTCATGTTACATGATTGTTTCCCGTTACTGATATGGATATTCCCGATACCGGACATAATATGGATATTCCCGTTACTGGACATGACTGCTGTTGATATGCGATGTGTGGAACTAAGTGCCACGTGGATCCAAGCCACGGGGGCCACCTCTAGAATCCCACATCTATTGTTCCCGTTTCCCGGTATATTGTTCATGATATCTTGTTCATGTTATATTGTTCCTGATTCTCGTGATATTGTTCTATGCTATCAACAGAGCTCAGGTCCAGTAATCATGTTACCCGTACCATGTACTGTAATTGTTCTTGTTACATTGTATACTTGACATATCACATATCAGATCATAAAGATAACTTGGGTATGGGGGAGACTTGACGGTTGACTAGATCTTATCGGGTGGATGTACTGGATCCATATTGAGGTCCCACTGCAGGGACCGGTAGTGCTGGCTACCATCTGTTACTCATGTTACATGTTACAGCTCTAGCGGGCTGGCCCTGGTCTCAGCAGCCAGGGATCTGTTTAAGGCCGTGATCCCGGGTATGCACGGGATACACCTACCCGATAAGAGCTCCTCGACCATGAGTTTCCAATTTACATAATAAAACAGTATACACAATAGTGACGTCGGGAACACTTGTTATTTGATCACTCTCTCGTTTGGATAATGGTACCCGTAGGCCATGTCCGGATGGGTTCGACTGGAGTGCGGGCTCCAGTATGAACTGCCAGTGGTATGGGACACTGGAAGAGATTGATTAAAATATCATGTGATACTGATTGCTACTATTGTATAAATAACATGACTTTGACATGACCTGCCCACTACATGTTTAGTTGTACTTGTTACTGTTCCTGATCATTTATCTGCTATCATGTGACATGTATACATTGCTATTGTTCCTGTTTCCTGTTACACTTTCTTTAGTGCCCTACTACTCATGCACATGTATACTTTGTTACATTACCTGGTATATGTTACACTGTATGTAGTGGCATACTATGCATGTTCTGCATTGCATATATTTTATTGTTGCAGACATATGCTCATCTGCATGTTCACCTCTATCACGGCACCACTATCATGTTCATGTCTAGTACGTCACCACTAGACAACATTAGTTATTACATAAACTGGATACGACTATAGATATGACCTGATAATAACCGGCTAGGTAGTGATAGTATTAAAAGTTGACCTGTTTATATCTTTGCACTGCTTCCATGTTTAACTCTTTCTACTGTTTATATATATCCTTATTATATGGTATCACTATCACAACAGCATGCATTATCTATATTATTATTATGCATTGCCTCCTTCAGTTTACCACTCACTAGGTCGCTTTCTGACGACCCTGGGTTTGCATGCCCAGATTGGAGATCCGAGTTTCCATAGCTTCAGAGAGTGCCTTGGAGTCACATGTGAGATTCCGCATCAGGACTATTCATAGGTATTTTAGTGCTTTATTTCTGTTATCTTAGTTATCCTTGTTTTCATATCTGTTATGATCGCTGACCTCTTTCTGCAGGTATTCTTGTACTGCTTTCATGCTGGACCTCAGATCTATATGGAGGTATTGTACTGTACTGAGGCTTAACGTACGCGTGAGGTTGTTTTCACCTCGCGTATGTACGTCGCCATAACGTCTCCGTATCCTGCGGGATCGGGGCGTTACAGTGACTGTCAGAGGTTTAATATTAAACTTGGCAGCAACTTGATTACTGTTAGAAGTGTGATGTTAACTTAAACAGTAATTTGTCAGAGGTGTCGTATTAACTTGACAAAAATTGATTTGCGATATGAGCAATTTGAGGGCCTGCCATGCTATTGATGAGAATTGACAAGTGAAGTTTGAAGAGCCAGAGGTATAGTGTTAACTTGGCAAATTTGAAGGTTTGCTACTCCATGCAGAGTTGACAAGTATAGTTTGTACTCGATAAGGAGTATTGAAATTTTCATTACCAGAGGTATAGTGTTAACGTAGCAATGATTGTATTTTGTAGACCTACCATTCTGCGGATGAGAATTGGTAAGGGATTTTGGAGGGAAGAGGGTGGAACTACATCCACTTAGGATTTTTAGCAAACCCTCAGCTGTCAACGGATTTGAGGTGCCTTTACCAACTACCGTTTGAGTTGGGCTAGCCATGCTATTCCCCTCAGCATAGTGAGTTGTCGAAAACTTATGTTGGGCTTATAAGCCAACATTTTCTCTATCCTTAACAGTTAAAGGTGTTGGATCAAATGGGAACATGTCCCTTAGGATTTTTAGCAAATCCTCAGCTGTCAATGGGTTTGATATGCTTTTACCAACTATCGTTTGAGTTGGGCTAGCCATGCTATTCCCCTCAGCATAGTGAGTTGTCGAAGACTTATGTTGGGCTTATAAGCCAACATTTTCCTCTATCCTTAACCATTAAATGTGTTGGATCAAATGAAGAAGCTCTTCTTGTTTTAATCAGAGGTGTACTTTTAACTTGATCGGTAGAGGAGTACTATTAAGGATAGTACTTCTTGAGGAACCTGCCATTGATTGACATCATGAGCGTATCGCCATTTGAGGTTATGAGGCGATATGATCCATTTGAGTAGACTGACTCTACTACAAATGGTCCTTCCTATTTGGGCTGAAATTTTCCTCTTGTCTTGTGTGTCATCATCATAGGTCGTCTGACAGCTAAGACAAGATCACCTTTCTTGAAAGTCCGCACCTTAACTTTCTTGCTGAAGGTCCTGGAAATCCGAGCTTAGTAAAGCTCGATTTGTTGTTGAGCCTGTAGACGTTTATCATCTAAGGCTTCCAATTCTTGGAGTCGCTGTCGATGCTTCTCCTCATTTGTCATCTCTGCTGTCAGGGCAACGCGTAGAGATGAAATTTGGATCTCCAGTGGAAGCACAGCTTCACACCCGTATACCAAAGAGAATGGCGTAGCTTTAGTTGGGGTTCGCACAGTTGTGCGATAGGCCCATAAGCATTCACCTAGCCTGTCGTCCCAGTCACGTTGACTTTTCGAGACGAATTTCTTGAGAAGTTTGCCGATGGTCTTGTTGAAAGTTTCTGCGAGACCATTAGCGGCGGGGTAGTATGCCGTTGAGGATACACTCTAGATTCTGAATTTCGCACAGAACCTCTGGAAAGCTTGACTGATGAACTGGGGCCCATTGTCGTGGACAATTCGCCGAGGTACCCCAAAACGGTAAATGACGTGATGTTTCACGAACTTGATCACATCAGATGACTTCACCTCCTTCAAAGGAACGGCCTCAGCCCATTTGGAAAAGTAATCGGTTATGGCTAAGATAAACCGATGTCCTTTTGATGACGGTGGGCTAATAGGGCCAACTACATCCATCCCCCACATCTCAAATGGCCAGGTAGAGGTCGTAGAGTGAAGGTATCCTGGTGCTTGATGGATGAAATCGCCATGCACTTGGCAGGCGTGATATTTCTTGGCATAAGTGATGGCATCAGCAACCATCTTAGGCCAATAATATCCCAACCTTTAGAGTCGGTATGCAAGTTTTGGGTCGGGTTGATGGGCTCCACACATACCGTCATGGGCTTCTTTCAATATTTCCTGTGCCTCTTTTGGTGAAAGGCAGCGGAGCAAGATCCCGTCATGCGATCGACGATACAATGTTCGCGTAATCGCATTATAGTAGAATTTGGAGCTTTCCTTCGAATGGCAGTCGCTTCTTTGGTGTCCTCAGGCAGGATGCCATACAAGACATAATCAATATAAGGGAATCGCCAGTCTCTATGCTCTGGACCGGCTGACGATTCGAGAACTTCTTTGCCTTGACAATCTCCTATTGACTCCTGGTAGTCCTCAAGAGCAAGTCTCGAGCAATACAGGTCATGGCTGTGGACAAATATTTTCTCTACTGCTCCAGCTGGAAGAGCTAAAGAGGCAGCGAGAGATGCCAGTGCATCCGCGTGCGCATTTTGCTTGCGTGGCACATGGTCGATGTAAAAGTTGGTGAACCTCTTAGCCATGTAGACAGTTGCGTTGTAATAGGGTACTAAGTCTTCATGTCTGACTTCGTACTCCCCACGAACTTGGCTGACGATGAGCTTAGAGTCACCATATGCCTCAAGATTTTTAACGCCAACCTCATCGGCAAGTTGCGTCCCAATCAAGAGGGCATTGTACTCCGCTACATTGTTGGAGCAAGGCTCGGTTAGCGAGACGGCTCGAGGGATCACATTGTTCTGTGGGGAGACAAGTACTACTCCTACTCCTGCACAATATGTCCTTTTGGTTTGTTCTCGATGCACCATCAAAGAAGAGTTGCCACACTTGCCTTTCAAAGGATGTCTGGGTCAGGCAGGCTTCAATGACTTCATCGGGAGATCGTCGTAGAGTTTGGTTGCCTTCGGATCTGGATGCTCAGAGAAAATCCGCCACACCTTGTCCTTTAACAGCCTTTTGAGGTAAAAAGTGCATTTCATATTGGGATAGCTACATAGCCCATTTTGCCAGCCGGCCATTCAATGATGAAGGTTTTATCATGAGTAACCTCAAGGGGTTGACTTTTGATATGACGTTTATCGTCTGGCCTACCAAATAGTGTCGTATTTTCTGAATAGCAAACACCAATGCCAAACATTTCTTCTCAATCGGGTTGTACCGATGTTCGGCTCCGATCATTGTTCTACTCAAATAGTAGATTGCTCGCTCTCGTCCCTGATCATCATTCTGAGCCAGTAGAGCTCCTAAAGAATGATCCATCGCTCAGACGTATATCAGGAAAGGTTTTCCAGACACCGGAGCTGTAAGGACTGGCGGTTGCGTGAGGTACTGTTTAATTTCCTCAAATGCTTGCTGGCAAGCGCTGTCCCAAATGAACGAAACGCCTTTCTTCATTAATTTGGAAAAGGGTTGGCATCTTCCGGAGAGATTTGAGATAAACCTTCGGTGTACGCCAATCGTCCTCGCAATCCCCTGAGCTCCTTGAGGTTTCTCGGAGGTTGCATCTCCTGGATAGCGCGAACCTTTTCCGGGTCTAAATGAATCCCCGTAGAGGTCACTACAAACCCTAGGAATTTCCACTGGCACCCCCCGGAAAGATTTGGTAGGGTTCATCTTTAATTGATGGGCCCGCATGATGTCGAAGACAGCCTTTAGATCAGTTATATGATCACCCTTAGCGCGATTTTTTACTGCGATGTCGTCAACATAGCATTCCACCGTTTTGCGCATGTGTTTGTGGAAAATGGCATTCATGCCCTTTGATATGTTGCCCCTGCATTCTTCAGTCCGAAGGGCATGACGATGTAACAGTATACCCCCAGTGGTGTCCTGAAAGAGGTATGCTTTTCCTCATCAGGATACATTTTGATTTGATTATATTCTGAGAACCCATCCATAAAGGACGTTCGCTCGAATCCATATGTGTTATCAATCATGGCATCTGTGATTGGCAGTAGGAATTCGTCCTTAAGATAGGCCTCGTTTAGATCACGAAAATCAATGCAGATTCGGATCTTTCCATTCTTTTTAGCAACGGGGACGATATTGGCTATCCAATCAGGATGTTGTTCCTCCCTAATGAAGCCAGAGTCTATAAGCTTTCTGACTTCTGATTGAATTGCCTCCATTATTTCTGGACGGAACCGTCGCTGTTGTTATTTGACGGGTTTTACGTCCGTATTAATGTTGAGGCGGTGCATAGCCACTCGAGGATCAAGTCCAGGCATATCCTCGTAATTCCAGGTGAAGACATCTATATATTCTTGTACAAGAGATATTAGATGCTTTTTCTCAGAAGGTGACAGGCCATCGCTTATGAAGATAGGCTTAGGATTAGCCTCATCTCCTAGGTTGATCTGAACAACCTTATTTTCTGTGGGTGGCTCACGCTGTTCGAAGCGGGTATCTCAAAGATTGTTTAAGTGTTTGATCTAAGGATCTGTATTAGATTGGATCATTTCTTCATCTCCGTCTTCCAGGTGGCTTGTTGAAACCATGTTCACTGAAAGTTCTCTGAAGATGTTACCGACACTAGCATCTGACTCCCACGATGACGTGCCCGATGAGTAATCATGACATAATGACTCTTCAGACTCAGAAACTGATGGGATCGGAGTTGACACATAGCCCAACCCCCTGCGAGTCCGATGATAATAATCAGGGGTTTTCCCTTTCGGCACAAAAGATCGGAGTAGCGTTCTCCTTCCTTTGCCGAAGTTCAACCCTGGTCCGCTTGTTAGATCATACCCCATACTTTTCATCATTCTGAGTGCCTTTGGCTCATAATGACCGAATTGAGGGGATTCTTGCTCGCCTTCTGATTCTTCATGGGTCATCGGTTCGGTTTCAATTCGTCCGAAAAGAATTGGTCTTTGACCTTTCCGTCTTACTGGAACCATGAATATGGATCTTGCAGACTACCAACATCTCGGCATGTTTCGAAGGACGATTTCACCAGTACATGCAATGGTATCAAAGCACCCATTGCCGATCAGAGATCGTTGTCAACTTCGGTACTAGTGTCTGACGACACTGAGTCAGAAACAACACAGAGAGATACGCTAGATCTAAGTCTTCATTAATATACCATCCGCCTACATCGTCGGAGGTATTATCAACATCGAGCTTATTATTGCCCGTTACAAGTGGGTCTAGTTCCCATATGCATTCTTCTTTTTCCAGCTCGGTGTCGGCTTCTCATTACCAGAGTCGGGCTCCTCTGGTCACGGGATTTCATCTGTTTTCACAGATTCCTGATACAAGAGGGAATCTGTGAAATAATTCTCCACTCCCTTGAACGGATGCCTTTCGGCAATCAACGTTCGCACCTTTCCACTCCCGTCAATATATTTCATGACATGGTGGAGAGTAGAGGGAACGATAGAATTGCGATGAATCCACGGTCGTCCCAGCAGCAAGTTATAGGAGGTGTCAGCATCTATGATGTAGCATGTCACCTCTGACCTTAGGTCTCCAATCTGGCATTTGAGCTTAACCTTCCCCATTGGACGGGTACTATTGGCATTGAACCCGTAAATAGTAGTCTAGGTGGCGCTCAAACGGTGAGTAGGAATCCCGAGATGTTGCATGACTCGGCGAGGCATAATGCTCAATGCAGACCCGGGATCTACCTGAATGCGGTTCACCTCAGATGATCCAATGTACCCTGCGAAGTAAAGGGGTCGATCATGTTTCCCTTTAACTTGCATATCATCTGCCGTGAAGGTGATGCAGGGAACGTTTTGGGAGATATGGAGGCAGTCCTCTACATCTTTCTCCTTTGGTCTGATCGGCACCTGGGTCATGAAAACTCAGCATTAGCCAAGGCCTCTTGTAGAGCTTCTCTGGTGGACTTCGATAGCTTAAGAAGCTCATAAAGAGTAATCCGGCCGGAATGTTGGCCAGTTGGGCCAGGACATCAAAGCGGTAAGGTGTTGTGGATCCTTCCGCTATGTCTTTCGAAAGAACTCTGAAAAATCGAAGCTCTTTCTGTTTCTCCACAGGTTGTTTTGTAGAGGGCTTGGCTGGCTCTGCAGCGGGTTTTGGAGGAGTTACCGCCATTTCGTCATACTTTTTCAAATATGACTGCCCTGAACGGGTTTCTGCCACCAGTTGACTGGGTTCTGTGGCCAGGACTATCGTCTCCTCTTCTGAATCGGTCAGTGAGGGAACATCAGTGTCCGCTTCCCGAGAAGAAGCGCACACCACATTACAAGACGAAGCTTTCGCTTTGCCTTTGGACCTTCTGCTGGTAACAGTGGTCCATTGCTGGCTATCCACAAGGTCGGGATGAACCCACATGACTTCTCCCTGAGGTGTGGAAACGGGTACCAGGCCCTTCTCTTGCTGTTGGTGAGGGTCTGTGTTGACCATTCTCAGCTCTCCTCTTGGGATAGGGACTACTCCAGAGGGTGTTGGAGGTTGCCTTCCAAACTGGAGGAACGACGTCATGTTGGCCGCCACCTTCTTCTGCTCTGGACGAAGTTTTAATACCTCCGCGTCAATCAGAGCCTGAAGGATGTCCTTGAAGATATAACAGCTCTTGGTGGGGTGTCCCAACATCCTGTGATACATGCAGTAGTTGGGATTATCAGTTTTTACCGACTTCTTCAGGGCGCCTAGCTTCAGGGAGTTTCAGTCGGTTGCTCTTGTTGAGTAGTTTGAAGAGCGAGTCGACATGTTCATCTTTAAAGGAATACTGCTTGTTAGCATGTGTTGGCTTGAAGAGCCACTTCTCTTGACCGGTTGAGGTTTGACAGGGGATTTGGTCTCTGCTGCCAAGTTATCCTTCCTTTTGGCCTGGAGGGATGTGTCTGGTGCACGCCTCGTTGACCTTTCGGGTCTGGGTTTGTTTTCTTCTGCCCTGACCCGAGCGACGATTTCTTCAGTCTGTTCACCTTGTTGGATCAACTGCTTCCAGGTGCGGCTTTCGGCAACTCCTATTTGGGCAAGGAGCGAAGTATGAAGATTATGGCGGCATGTTTCCACCAGGGTGACCTGGGTCATACCGCTTGGACATCGGAGTGCTACGTTCCGAAATCTTTCTACGAAAGACTTAACGGACTCTCCATTTCGCTGCTTGGTGGCTAAAAGGGTAGGCATGTTGACCTCCAGTCATCTTCAAAGAAGCGCGTTAGAAAGAGCTTCTCCAAGTCGCCCCAATTCTTGATGGAGCCCTGTGGGAGCTTCATGAACCATTCAAAGGTAAGCCCTTTTAGGGTGCCGATGAACAAGCTTGCCAGAATGGCATCATTATCTACCACATTCCCTATTTGGGATTTAAAGTAGTAGATATGTTAGTTCGGTGAACCTTTCCCATCAAATGCTTGAAGGGTTGGAGCCTTGAACTTGGGTGGGTATGGAACCAGGTCCCACTCGGCCGGATATGGCCGACCACCTCCTGCCCTCCTGGAGGCCTTTCCGGTTAGTAAGGGCCTCAAGACGTTGCTCCAACTGATTCATTCTTTTAGAATGAACTTTTCCCTGGTCTTGGTCGTCCTTTCCTGCGATGAGGACTTAGACGAATCAGAAGTAGACTACTCCTTCTCCTCTATATGCACATAGGACGAGCTTTCTCCCTCTTTTCGTTTGCCTTTAGACTTCTTAGAGGAGGCTTTGTTAGTTGACTTCCTCTTGTCTTCAAGCAACTGTGCGAGTATCTGCTTGAGGGAGTCGATAGATTCTTGCTAAGCGCGAATCATCTCGAATTGTTCCTTCTGGACCTGGCTTGCTACTCCAAGCGCCTGGCGGTCTCCTCAGGAGTGCTAGTCATGTATATGTAGGCCTCTTTCTCCATGGAGGAATTTGAAGCCTGCGACTCTGCAATAGCGGAATGCGAGTCATTCACCTCAATACCCCGGACTAGTGCATTGTAATCAATCGGAGGAATTGCCCCGGTTCGGGTGCGAGTGTGTCGGTACACTCCTTCCGGTTCTGTGTCAGACTCATCATCGGAACTGATTGCATGTTGCTTCCTCTGCTCCTGCTCACCATGTTTGCAGTGAACTCTGGAAATTCAATGTCAGAGAAGATCCTCCTCCTGTGGGAACGACTTCTCTTAGCTGATCGGGGATTCAGGGTCAGCTGTCTAACTAGAGACTGCTGGTTTGCACCTGAACTGCAACGGCACTCAGAAAGCAACGTGATAATCCGTTGGCAGCAACATGACGAAGTGATCTGATTAGCACTTCTTTTCTTTGTCAAATAATCTCTCAGATCCGTGGGAGGAGGATCAAAGAGATTAGCCTCGCAATATCGAGGGTATGAGGCATCCTTGCTTCGCACAGCTGGGACGTAGGGTTCGGAGACGCGGGGTGCCTGAACGCAGCTCTTGCGTCGCTGATTCTGAGCGTGAGCTTCTCGTCTCTGCTGAGAAGAGACGCGACTCTCGCGCTGCTGGTTGTTGCGTCAGGGCAGAGGCGTTTGAGAGACGCAGGGCCGCTGGGACGCATGCCTAGAGGAGCGTGCCTCTTGTGCTCGACGAGGCGCGCAAGCTTCGCCTTGGCGTCTGGGGAGTGGGGCTTCAGAGGGGCCAACTTGGTGGACCTCACGTTGGGTTGCCAAACGCAAATTTCGCGTGCCGGATGTGGTGCGAGAGAGACGCCGGTTTGAACCTTGCGCCCTGCCTCAGTTGGACGATCAGTTGTTCCAACTTGCAGTTGACGCGCACGCCTCCTCTGTCGGCGCTCAGCGTTCCGGTTGTGTCGTGGGGGTTGAGAGAAACCAACGACGACCTAATGCTGAGGAAGAGGGTGGATTGGCTGGACACCAGAGAATTTGACCACGCGGGTCTCCTGAGAGACGTTGGCGCGTGTGTCACGCCTGGCGTGATTGGCCACAACATCCCTCACAGCAGCTGCCTCTGAGAGAGGCTCAGAGCGGACTTCGGGGCAAGTTCCCGTGGAGACCCTGTGGTAGGCGCGGGCCTTTGGGCTCTTGGAGCCGGAAGAGAGGAACTCTTCATATTTTGCATGGTCGAAATCGATGACGAGCGACTCGACCGTTTTCCCCTTGTAGAGGACGTCACCTTACGCCACAACTTGTTCATCAGTAACGAAAGTAGTCCCCAGCAGAGTCGCTATCTCTTGTTTGGTACGGAGTAGAAGAATTCGATGTAAAGTTTCCTTGAATCAGTTGAAAGATTACAACGGACTAATGCTCCGACTACAAAGGAGGGAAGATGTTGAGTCTTGAATCTCCCTTTGTTTAGTGCTGGGTTCTCCAAGTGGCGGTGGAAAGTGAATCTTGTTTTCCGTTGACCGGGTGAACGTCGAGAACTTCTGGGGATCTTCTCTTTGGATGGTGGACGGAGTAGCACAGCTCTGTCGACCAAGAGATTGTAGGCAAAGATTAACTTATCCGCAGCAAGTTATCTGAAGGGTTGGACTCTCTTTCCTCCTTTGTGGAAGCTCTAAAGTCAAGCTCTTTTCTCTCAGAGTTCTTCTCTCAAAAATTCGACCCCTTCTCCATGGCAATGGGGCTATTTATAGAGGTTTCAGGGGCGTACGTGCCTCCTAAAAACACTCCATAATGGGGGTTAACTTTTCCCGTTATGTGGGCCGTGATTGACCCTATAACCGGGACGGTTACAACTGAGACGCGGGTGTCAACCCACGCGCCTTGGTGCTGCTGAGACGCGGGTTTCGACCCTCGCGCCTTGGTGCTGCTGAGACGCGGGTTTCGACCCTCGCGCCTTGGTGCGGCAGTGTTGGCTGAGACTAGCCCTGCGTCTGGAGTTTGGGGACTCCGTCTTTGATGACTTGTCTTTATGGTTTTTAGACAGCCTACAGTAACATGAAAGCTATTTTTGAAAATTTAATCTTATTTGAAAACTAAAAATCTGGGATCAGTCGGCGATGCTGACCGACACCGGTTTTAGAGATTTTGCAGAAAATTCTGAAAAATTTCAAAAAAATCATGAAAAATCTAAAATATTAGAAAACAGTATCTGAAACTGAAATCGGTCAAGTCAAACTACCAGAAAGGTCAAACCGGGCGGTATGTCGGTATCAGGTTCCCGGTTCGGGTCAAGCCTGACTCTAAGACTGAGAATTCAGATCCGATACTAAAAACATGAGAAATTACAACTTAAAAATAAATACTGGAAGGAAATTTAAACAATACGGTCAAAAAAATCAGGACACGTATCTGGGTACGTATCCCGAGAACGGGGAGCTACAATCGCCAAGCTCGAGCACTGTCAATCAAGCTCCCCATGAAAGCCAAGATGGTGTTCGGGTTGCCAAAGTAGAGCTGATCATATCCGAACTAGCGAGCGAAGCAGCTAGGAACGTATGATTCCAGGTAGCAGATGTCTCCGCTCTGATCACCAAGTTGGAAGGTCAAATGCTCACCAGCCACTGGAACACTTCATGGCTCAGCGATGTAATACGTTCCCGATATCCTTAAACTCTTCACCGTAGCCAGCGTCTTGGATGTAGGGGAAACAACGGTAAAGGCTGTATGCGTCATGGAGACACAGCAGTTTGCAAACCCCGACCATGTAGATTCGCTACCACGAAGATCCTTCGAAACGGTGAAGATGTGCGATCCGAACACCCTCAGGAGTTTCTTCCCCGGTTTGGATGATCGCTGGGCAGTGTGGGGCAAACCATGCCATCAGGTATGTATATGGCACTTCAACCTTAGGGTTTGGCCCATCGCGAGGTAGAACTGTTCCTTTATCCTTCTTTGTTGCTGGTGATCTACAGAAGGCCTCCGTTAGTGCACGAATACCACGTTGTATACAACATACCATGGCCAGAAGTAGCCGAGAGAGCGACCGTGCACCAAGTGAACGACCAAAAGCAGTGCCATCAGAAGAATTGCGTCATGAGGAGGAGACGGCACTACGCACCTCTTCAGCCAAATCGACAAAAAGCCAGCCAAAAACGCTTTCCGAGATATCGGTTGGCGGGCTTAGTGATGAAAACTTTTGAAGGTATCTCTTTTTTCATAGATACCGTCCTTTTCTTCTAGAAGGATGTCTCTGTGATCGTGCTCTCTCATCATCCGAAGGATGTCCTCCTCTA
The DNA here is from genome assembly GCA_038442645.1 of Agave tequilana. Classification (NCBI taxonomy): domain Eukaryota; kingdom Viridiplantae; phylum Streptophyta; class Magnoliopsida; order Asparagales; family Asparagaceae; genus Agave; species Agave tequilana. The sequence goes on along the minus strand of JAVJIF010018806.1, from coordinate 864 downwards.
TCACTCTGAATCAAGCTTCTTCGATAGCCTTCTTTAGAATGAGAAACAGATAATATGCCCAACTCTTTAGACTATTTGAATTTTTCTTGAAGCCGTTGTGCACATCCAAGCAGATATAGAAATGGCACATCAAAGCAGATATAAAAGCGGGCTCTTGTTCTCCAGTAATGCCAACTCCGCTTCGCGCAAGGAAAATTATAACGCCCCGATCTAGCGGGTATGGAGACGTTACTGCGACGTATATATGCAGGCCAGAAGTACCCTCACATATATACGCTAAACATCAGCACAGGTAAGAATCAGAGTTTGAAAGTACATGGTGTAGTATACATTCTAACATATGAGTACAATTACAAAGTTATCATAAGATGTGATATAATATTACAAAAATATTATATCACTGATAGGTGCAAATGCGAGAATAAAAAGTAATGAACAATCATAAACTGTACAAATGAGGTCTCAGAGTCATAACAGAAAAACTCTAGAGCCGAGCAAGGGGGCCTAGAAGGATAGGGCCTCAGACGGTCTGCCGATGATCCACGCTTTCGCTACACCACTCCGATCAGTAACTGGGAGAATCCACCAGCTTCAAACTTTAGAATCTAGACATGAAGATTCAGGGAGGCAGAACTTCCCAAAGATAGTATTGTGAATGGTAAGTAGCGTGCAAAGATAAGCACACGTGTGTACTGATAAGTCCGAATCAGAAACAAGCATTGAAAATTGTGTCGTGAGCACAAGCACATATGAATAGGAATGAAACATCAAGTGACTGGATAAACATATGACAAAACCAGTCGTACGGGCTCAGTAGATAGATTCATGAGATTAATAACTCGAGGGGATAATCCAAATAAGAAA